>CM024763.1:6703575-6775241 GCA_014218235.1 Colocasia esculenta | reverse complement strand
GAACAAGCAAAGAACTTGATGAAATACATAATGTCTAGTTTACCAGAAATCAAGCACAACTTAAAACTTCAAAGAGAAATACTTACTACAAGAGCATTTTTGCAATAATGATGATGATGTAGTCGATCCTGACTTGCTCTTACAGGCTTGAACTTGGGAGACCATCTAAGCTCTGAGAGGACCCGTGCTAAAAACTTGGGATGGAGGTCAAGTACCCTGCTTGACTCGATTCTCTCCCAACTTGCAAAGAAGTCGATCCCCGTGACATCTTTCGACGGTCAAGTTAGTGAGATTAAGTCCGCGGTGTAGAAGAATACCTTAAGATGGGGTAGATACAAAGAGAGAGCTAGCAGTGGACATCCCCTTTTAACTTGTAACTGCTGGGCATCCTTTGAAGTCCTTCCCATGTGAGGGGAATCTCATCCTCCGATATGAGATTTCTCAAGAAAAACTCAAGTGTTGCTTATGTTTCTCCTTGAGCCCTTAATCACCGTGGATTGTAAGAAAGTAGTTCTATTATGAAAAATAAGTGTTTCTCTCTCTTCTCCTACCATAAGATACTCGTAATCCACATCATCATTGTTGTAACTTGTAGGAAAAAATACCCAATAATACACCATATTAATCCATATGTACACCCTCAGATTTTCAATATTGTTCTCCATACCTCGATAAAAAAAAATTACAATTATATCCCTGCGGTTAGTAGAGCCGTTAGAAATTTGAGGATATTATGCTATTATCTAACGAATTGTTAAAAAATAAGTCAATTTACTAAACTATCTTTTTAAAAGTGAGGGTGTACTACTAAAAGAGAAACAATGATAGAACGAAGAGAGATAGAGAGAGAGAGAGAGAGAGGAGAGAGAGAGGAAGATAGAGAGATAGTAGGAGAGGAGAGAGGAAGAGTTGCACTCCCTCTAGTTCAGAGAGAGAGAGAGAAGAGAGATGTGCTAGAGGAAAGTCAACCCTCTATATCTGTAGTACCAAAAAAATCCATTAATAAAATTATAGATAATAGAAAATTTATCTATTAATAAATTCAATTATTAAAACGATACACATCATTATTGCACGTATAACCCCTACAAATTTTGTAAAAATGTAGTTATACTTTAAATAATGTTCTCTAATGACCCATCATGAAATTTGGCATAGAAAATCGTTTGGACTTAGTTTAGAATTTATGCGACTTATTAGCATAATTAAGGAATAAGTCGAAGAACCCATTATTTTCTGACCCAAAGTGGATTATAAATAAAAATAAACATGTGGGTAGACTTTAAATAATATGGATGATAGCCCATTATGATATTTGGACCAATGGACAATCTTGGCCCATGATAAATTCTTAATAAAAGGATATTAAAAATCCAATAAGTAAAGTAAGTACATGGTTGTACAATTAAGCTCACACGAGTTTGGGCCAAGAGTAAGAGCCCAAATGATGAAGTTAGAAATATTGACATGAATAATATTTAATTGAAATAAAAATATGAAATTACTTGAATAAGTGTGATAAATGATTTACATAAGGATAAATGTGATAATTGGAATTAAATCAATACCCATTAAGTCAAATTAGTAATGGGTTTACTAATGGTCCTAGCATAAAGTTTTGGCCCCAATTATGAAGAGTCCCCATGAGATGAGAATTAAATAAGTGAAATTCGTACCTAAAATATTAATAAATAGAAAAGGGTTAAGATAATGAGTATTTTAACTCTTAATCATCTTAGAAAGAGTCTAAATCTAGTATAACTCAATAGGACTCTATCCTAATCTAAAATTGGGATTTAGATGAGAGACAATTGGGTTAAATATAAGAGACCTAAATTAAATAGGAAAATTCGTAACTATATTATCTCTTAATTAAAAAGGGGTCATTAAAGTACTAATATGACTCATATATATCTTAATAAGAGTCCTAATCATATCCTAAACCATTACCCACGAAATTAAGCCTCTCCCTTACCCAATTAGATAGATATAGCAAGAAAAATATGTGATAATTATGGAAATTCGAAATTAAATGAAAAGGAAAGAGTTTAAGGTGATTAAGGACTCTAATAAGCATTAAAACACCCCAAGTTTCATCTCATCCCACCCAAATCGTGGCTGGAGCTTTGGAGACAAGTAGGAGGCAATCTAGAGGAAGAACTTGGAGAAGAAGAGGCTAGAGCTTGGCTTTCTTCTTCAGATTTTCGACTACAAACTAGGGTTTTCTTACTCCATGAAAAAGGTAGGCAATCTCTCAAGAAAAAATCGTGAAAATTCTCTAGGTAACCTCTTCAAAAGCCCTATGGTTTCGTATATTTCGTTCACACCATTTCATTTGGCGAATTAATTCGTGAATTCCTGCTGTCACCATGACCCGAATCTCATGTTTTCTCTAATACCTTGCACGTACTTGTCCATGCTATAAGAAAATTCTCATTATACTACAAAGTAATAGCTTTCAATGCCCCTAGTCTTGCTTGATTTGATCTCCCATGAGGATAATTAATCTTTGAATATTTATCAGATCTGTGCACTCGACCATCCTTGTTTCCTTTTTAACCCTCGTGCCACTTGACATCATTCCATCATAAAATTATCATAAATACTACTACATTTGGATTTCAAACGCCGCTGGTTTCGTATTTTTCATTATGTATACACATCTGAATAATTCGTGGAACACTGACTGCGCCTGTTTAGTTACCAAAAGTAACCTGATCAATGCTATCTAAACCTTGTCTATTTTCAAATTAATCGTGCATGTTGATAGATGTACATGTCTACTTCGTTTAAAACTTGTTTCGTGCTTTTTGGATCACCGTGCGATTTTATACGGATTTTAGAATGACCCTGTGTTAGAAGGGTCCACCCAGAGAAAAATAGAAAAAGGGCCGGACATCCCTGTTATCACGGCGGCGCGATCCGTCGCGATACGGGAGGTCGCGGCCGACTAAGGCGACGCGTTCATAACGCGCTGCATGTACCGCCGCATTCTCAACCCCGAAACCGGGCCAGACAGGCCGGTTCGCCAGTCGCGCCAGGCCGCCCCGTCGCGACTTGGACCGCGATGGGAAACTCTCGCCGCGTTAGCAGTTTGACGCGCCCATGTGCCCCGTCGCGACGTGATCGCGACGGTCACCCCGTCGCGTTCTTGAAATTTCGGCCAGAACCTTTAATTGCTCTTATATCCCTGCTTTAAATGCCATCTAATCCTTGTACAAGTTAAACCATGTACTGTTAAGCTTAATAAATGATCTGAATATTTTATTGGGTAATATTTAAATGATTCTTATTAATTTTAAAAGCCGTGAGCACGACTTATTCTATTCTCATGATTTCTTTACACTTGCACACTAAACATTATTTTGCCATTTGACCCTATTAAATTACTCAATAATGTATCTGGTGATTAAGTGAAATTAATTACCTAATTTCCCTATTATTTAAATGACACATGTCTTCGTTTTATTCGCGTGATTTGTACACCGTTATCGTGTCCCTCTGCCTTCAAGCACTCGAGGTAAGACAGACAACTTGTTCATTATACACTTTTTCTTGACATGGACCACCTCTCCACCGGGAATACTCTCGATGGACTAGGGACTTCTTGTCAAGATCTCCGTAAGTCTTCTTGGCTTTGGCGCACGTCCTTAGTCAACGACTGGTTGTACCCTTTAAATCCCGATTACACTCCTAGGGATCAGTACGATCCAAACAGCCTTAGTGAGATCTCTCTTATCTTGTGATCACACGGACCACCTGGCTCGTGTACGCGGCACGGCTATTGGGGCGGTTTGTGACTTCTACCAGACTGCCCGTATCCGACTTGGTACTGTGCAACCGTCTATCGTGTTTTATCGTTGTTTAACGATTATACCCCTATCTCATCTACTATCCTTGTACTCTCATCTATTCACGTTCACTCTACTATCTCGCTATTCCTCTAGTACCCTCTTGAGACTCTTGAGCTGTTGTGGCTCCCATTGCTTGTACTATACATGACTGTCTCGCCATAATATGGGTCTGGTGACCCTACTGACTTGAATGCATACTGTGCAGGGCACGGAAGTGTCCGAGGGGCTCCAATCTAGTCTGGGGCAGAGAGCCACCCGAAAATACCTGCAGGGCTATTGACGGTGTTCTGCATTGCACCGGTTCTGACTATCTCGACATTGGCTAGACATTTAATTGTTATACTATTATCTGAGGAGTTCAGACGTACTGTACCATTCGGTGCTATTATTGTGCTAGCACTGACTGTTAAACATTAGTTTTAAGGAGTTCAGACAAAATGTACTATCGTTAAACACTACTGTCCCAAAGTGACCTTGTCGTACTCGACTAGTGCACCGTTGTGCAACCATACACGCTATCTCTTTACATGCAATCTCGTTACACGTATCTTGATATACAAACTATCTCGTTTACATGCCACCTTGATACAAGCTATCATATTACATGTCATTTTGATACACGCTATCTTGTTATACACTATCTTGTTACACGCTATCTCGTTATGTTTGTCATCCTAGTTTTGCAATACTCTTGAGAAATGTATTACCGTTCACTTGTTATCTTGTACTATTACTCTCTCAACTATACATGATCGTTCTCTCTAGTTAACCTGCGTTACAAGACATTAATCACTTAAAGCATGCTTGTTTTACACAAGATATAAGTCCTACTGAGCGGTATCGCTCACCTTCGTTATTTGTTATTGTGTTTTCAGGTAAGTCAGTGACAACCTTACACACAACAACGGGATTGAACTGGAGTGATGAGCGTCCTGAAGTCATAGTGATGGAGTGTCCCTTAGTACCTTAGAGTCTAGTTAGATATTTTGCTTTAGATTTCTTTTCCAATGTAATAATGTCATTGAGCCCTATGTTTTGGCTTTGATTAGTGGTTGTAATAGTTTAGATATTATCAATAAAATGATGAGTTCTATACAATTATTGTTCATTAGATTCTCTGATATTTGCGAATGTATGCGCATTTACTTACCATACACGTTGCTCATGCTCCCCCCGATTTATTTCCGCTGCTAAATTGGCGGGGCATGACAATATCCAACTGGGGATGGAGAGAGAGAGAGAGGAGGAGGAGGAGGTGTTGGAGGGGAAGAGAGAGAGGAGGTGGTTGTGGTACCAGAGAGTGGAGAGGAGAGGATGAGGTTGTGGTGGTGGTGCTAGAGGGGAGTAGAGAGGGAGGAGGTGCCTGAAGGGGTCACCCCCCTTCGATACTAATGGGGAGGGGGAGAGAGAGAGGAGAGGAGGTTTCCGAAAGGAGTCACCCTCAATTTTGATTGGGGTTGGAGAGAGTTGGTGGGAGGGGCCAGAGAGAGAGAAGATAGGTGAGAGAGAGTGATTAAAAAATAATTCTTTAAGAAATATAGATGAAAGTTAGTCTTTTTACTCTTTTTATTCACTATAGTTGGGTTAAATGGATGAATGAATGGCAAGAATTATATGATGAAATACGTGATTATAGGCATATGGAGAACACCATTGAAAATTTGGGAGTACACAATGAATACGGTGTATTATAGGGGTATGCATGTATTTTCCTCTAACTTGTAAAATTGCTCTTGTATTAAGTATTTCTTAACTCCAAAATTTAAAACATATTAATAGGTCAAAGTACAATTAAAAAATGTAAAAAGTTTACTGCACTTGAGAATTGTATTTTCTCGTGTGCACTTCTTACTTTTCATTAGATGAGCACAATGTGACCTAGTGTATGGCTAATGAAAGGCCAAAGTGTATGAGAAAGTGCAATTCTCATGTACATTTAATTTTTCTCTAAAAAAATGAACATGTCTTATTGGCTACTTCACTTTTGGGAACATCTGTCACAAGCATGGTTGAAGTAGCTTCCAACAACAGAAAGGTGCTTCGAAAGTTCTCGTTACACCATTTAGTAAAGAACAAACACTACTTTAGTTCCGTTAGTCAAGTTTATGCAACCAAGGAGCAAGCACATCTAAAACCTTGAAAGAATCTAGAATAAACAAGGAAAAAAGAGTGGACAGAGGTTTGGGTGGGATGGGAGGTACCTGGTTTGATCCCATAGTGGGTTGGGGCCACTATGAAACTAAAAAAATAACAACTTCATATCAAATGAGAACCAAATAAATCGCCTTTCTTGGAAACTAGAAGCATAACCTAAAGATCTTGGTGAAGTTTGACTAGCTGGGTTGCTGAAGGAAATCGAAGGCCCTTCTCACCATGGTCTAGTGAGGTTTTTCCTGCCTCTACTCACGTTCGTGAAGAAAAGAATGGGGGGAGAAGGAGCAAATGGAGGCAAAGAAATCAGATTTCAGATCCCAAATTACGAAAAGTACGAACGAAAGAAGAAAGAAGAGAAGTAGCCCTTAAATCTTAATAATCCCCATCATCCTGCACAAAAGTTGTGGACAGGAAGTAGGACTCCCATCGTATGCTCGTTGCCTCACTTACCTGCAACTTTCTCATGAGTATTTTCATAAACATTTCCCAATTTGTGCTTTAGAATAGATTCCCACCCAAACACAGCAAAGTTGATGCGAGACAGTCTAGTGGTGATGCACCAACATAGTTTAGGTGAGAGATCAACAATGAACAATACGAGACAAATGTGCAAATGGACACACGATAGCTCAGATGACATGCTCAAACAGAAACGATGTTGAAGATCCGTCCTTGTGCAATAGGAATGTCGGACTGTCAGTATTTGAGGAACTATCACTAACTAAAGATGAGTCCACCAACAAGTTCCTAAAGCCATAGGGAAAGAGGCCACGCACTCACAACCTAGTAGGTATCCCACCTCACACTGGTGGCAAAGAAGATTGAATACTAGAGAACAAATAAAAGAAAAGGGTGAGCACGTACCACCATGCGACTGAGTGGGAGATGTTGTTCGGCGATTGAGTCTCTTGGGGAGAAATGAAGAGAGGAGTACAACGGAGAGGCCCACCCTTCGTAGTTGTAGGTTGGTAGATCTCATGGGTTACAATGGACCTGGGTGTGGACAACTACGCGATGGAGACCATGGCTTTAGGCGGTGGTTATGGAGAGACATGAGTAGACCAATAGGGCTGGTGTGTCTGATACATATTGGAGTAGTCACAGGCTTTGAGGCAACCACAAGGTCGCAACGGGGTCTCACATCATCTATTTAGTGCTAGCATTAGGTGCTGAGTATGCTAATCACTCTTTGGGTCACTTATAATCTTTATTGGTATTGTGACATTTCATTCAATATACTTAGTATTATTGCCTTATACAGTTTGTGCACAATAAAGTTCACAAACTTGTGCAAATGAGGATTAGATCATAAACGAGATTATGATAATGAGATTGATTCTTTAAAACACAAGTTTGAAATGTTCCTATCATAGGACACTTGAGAGGGACATCAAATGGGTCATATAGATCAGTGCATGATACACCTATCCATATGATGGAGGTGATTGATGTTAGAATAGTTTATGTGGAGATACTAAGGGTATCATGCAGATGTTTATTAGAGAATGAGTTCGCTGAACTATCTGCTGTTGAGAATGCTAAATAGTAATGGATAACTAACTATCAATTAGGATTCTTTTAGGCATAGTAGTGTAATGGATCCTCATATTGAGACATCAAGAATGTCTTGCGTGGAGATTTATGTGCTTTAGCGCCAATTTATAGGTTTGCCCTCTGTGGATCTAATACAGTATGATAATTAGGTATAAGACAGATCATCCAAAGGCAACTGAGTGATCAACATGCTTCACTCTCAATATCATAAGAGAGAATGTCCCACAAAGTCATAACCGAAAATCCTAGCCAAGGTTGCTTAGTTTATAGAAAGGAGTTTCTATCAATTCGGAATCAAAATAGGACTAGATTTGTGCCATACCTATTTGCAGAGTCTTGGACATTACATGAATGAAGGATTAGAGAGAGAGAGAGAGAGAGAGAGAGAGAGAGAGAGAGAGAGAGAGAGAGAGTGCATGCAAGAAAGAGATGCAGAGAAGATAGAGAGAGTGCATGAGAGACAAATAAAATCAAGACTACACAAATTTAGTTTAAATTACACAATTATGATTTAGGTTACATAAAGTATGGTCCATCACATAAATATAGTCCATATTACACACATTTGGTCAAAAATCACAAATAGCCTCCAAGTACACAATTTGACCACAATTACTGATTAGCCTCAGTTACACAAATAGGCCCAGATTACACAATTAGTACACAATTAACCCCAAGTTACACAATTTGACCTCAAGTTATACAATAGCCTTAGTTCACAAATTACACAATTAGCCCTCAAGTTACTAATTAGCCCCCCAGATTATACAATAACCCACACATTAACTATTAGCCCCATGTTACATAATGAGCCCAAGGTCACACAATTTGCCCTTATGTTACACAATTAACCTCAAGATAGACAATTTAGCCCTAAGTTACACAATAACCTCAGCTCCAAAATAGGCCTTAGATTACATAATTATTCCCCAAGTTACATAATTGTCTCTAAGTTACATAATGGGATTTTTGTGGAATAATCTTATTTTAATAAATATTTATCCAAATATGCCCACCCTAAATTATTTACAAAACTAAGCATTTTTTTCCAACTTTACAAACTTGCTACATCTTCTTTATGTTTTATTATTTTTATGCCATATCACCCATCCCATGAGAGAATAGAGAGAGAGCAGTAATGTAGGAAGAAGAAGATGATAGTGTAGAAGAGAGAGAGAAAGTGTAACATTATGACCGTTCGGATTGTAGTTTGGTGGCTTGTGGGCCAATGTTTGTGGCCTTGGTTTAGTTTTGAGGTTTGGCTGGTCGTGATGGGTGTTGTGGGCCGAAATACGGACCACTAGTCTCACTGGTTCTCTGTTGAGAATTCGACGGGGAGGGCGTCGCATTCAAACGCGTTCCCCACCTACATCGCGTTCGATCCTCACGCTTGTTTTCGGTTTTCAACTACATGAGAGACACATGACGCATGCATGGCTGACGCATGGTGGTCGATTTTCGGGAACGCGTCGGCCTGGAACGTCGCGTTCTTAAGCGACGGCCTGCTACGTCGTGTTCTTGATTCCAACTGCTAAATGACTTTAGGTCGGCCAAACAGAGAAGGAAGCTTTTCAGTGGAGGGAAGGAGTTTTGAAACTTTCTGGGTGATTTGACTCTAAAGCTTGTGGTTCGGCATGTTCTTGGCGTGAGGAGGTTGTACGGAGCATGAGAAATGCCAATTGATTGGAATTCTTCTTCGTGTTGGTAGGGAGATTCTCTTTGGTTCATCTTAGTTTTGTATATTTGATGGATTTGATGCATGTAAAAGGTTCTAGTAGGTGTATGTATGGTAGGGTAATGGTTTATGATGTTGTAATTGATCATAGCAGTTAAGTAGTGAGTTTGGTGGAGTTTCTGGTGCAAGTTTTCTGGACCAATATTCTATATTGAACGCGACGGACTCCATGGTCATGTTCTGAATGCGACGGACTAACCCGATGCATTCACATCTGAATGCGCTATATCGGGGCGTCACGTTCTGAACGCGACACCTAATCTCAATGCGTTCTATGTTCCGAGGCTTAATGGTCATGTTGGAGGATTGTGGGTCTTATAGACCATGGTTAATGGTATTTGGCTATTAATAAAGGTTCATGGTCACACAGTAAGGTATAGACATCATGTTTACGTGGTTTGAGTGTGAGATTGGACTTGGTAGTACCACGTTTACCATGGTTGCCTTTTAGTCGGGTACCTTAGGTTCTTGTGAGTCAGGCACGTTGTACTCGGGGTTGTCCCCTACTGTATGTACCATCAAGATCTATGTCATCTTCTTGGACACCCTCACTCGTTTGTCGAGTTGTATGTCGGCTGAGGGAAAGATGTCAGTGGGGCAGTGATGTGGTTGGTTTTTGCTCAGTCGCTTGTAGGAACGGGAACATCATATATATAATGGTCCCCATCTAGTCCTGTGTTCCACAACCGCACTTTAGGGACTCCGAAATCCTAGAGGTGTGTCAGACTGGATCTGCAGCTTGGTAGCTAGCAGGTGGTGTTGGTTGGACTCCATAATTCTTGTTTTGCAGAGGTGGAGCCGCAGTTAGACTTGTTGTCTGTGACTATGAGACTGAGAGGTTTTCCTATGTGTTTGTGCAGGTTAGTAGCTGGTGTCGTGATCAGACTTCACGACCTGAGTGTAACGTTGTTCTCTTTTAGCTTGTACCCTGTACATGGTTTGCTATTTATTTATTAGTGCTCAGTACTACTTGTCTACTTTTAATTGCAGTATATAGTTCAGCATATGTTTAACTCTATTAATTGATTAGTTATATAAGTTGTTCACTCCTCCTCCTCGTGTGTTTGTGGTGTGTTTATTTTGGAGAGTTTTCCCCTACTGAGCTGGTGACTTGCGAGACTCACCCCCCTACTTTCCCCTTTCCGGTGACGGAGAGTAAGAGGGTTCCGTTTCTTGTCTAGTTTTGAGCCGCACTGTAACGGAGGGGGTCTCCCCTACCAGTAGTGTAATGTACTTCCTGTTTTACCTCGGGATATGTCCCAGGTTGACGTACTTTGTTTTCTTTGACTTAATGAGAACTTGCTATATAAACTTTATGTAAATAGGGGTGAGATTGTATAAAGTATGCGATTCTATGTGTGTTTTAATGGAGTTTTCTTTTATGTCTCATAGACTTGAGTAATGGTATCCCTAGTGAGGTTTCAGCCTGTTCGCGGGAGGCAGAGTCATTTCAGACTCGTTATTAGGTATTGGGTTTGAACGAAGAGAAACACTACAGAAAGAGCGGAGAGAGAGAGAGAGAGAGAGAGAGGGAGATAGAGAGAGAGAGAGAGAGAGAGTAGTGAGAGAGAGAGCACAGTGGGAGAGAGAGATAAATGCATGGGGGAGAGAGAGAAGCACCTTAGGGGAAGAGAAGTGTATGTGAGGGAGGAGAGAGAGAAAATGGGGGGCGGAGAGAGAGGCACTTAGGGGGAGATGTGTAGAGAGAGAGAGAGGTGCAAGGGAAGAAGAAGCCACTTTGCATTTGTGCGGTGTCTAGCGACCTTAATAAATCAGATGTTGTATATATACCCTTAGTTAGATGATTTGATTAAAACTTTAAATTTGGGGAGTTACAAATTCTAAAAAATGTAATTAAGAATCCTACTAACTTTAAATGAATTTTGACACATGCATGAAACTTTAAAATTTCAAATCATCTCAAAATTAATTTTTTAAGAAGATGGTGTATTTTTTAAATTATTAAATAAATACATTATTTTATATTATTTTTTTAAATTTAATTAATGATAGTAATTAACTCTGAGACAAACATGGCATATTTCATAAGTGGTTTAAATTTCATGATATTAATTTGATTAATTATTAACAATTTAAATGTTAATTATGAACAATTCATATTTTAGATTCAAAAGATGGCGTAAGCGAGATAGAGGAAGGCGATGGCAAAGCACGTAATGACTCGTTGCAGACAAGGCGACACATACATCGCATGCAACTTAAATTAAATTTAGTCTATATAGCTTACATGCATTCTCTGTAGCTCACACTAATTCAATGTAACTTACAAACTTTCAGTGTAACTTACACTAATTCAGTGACATTTACACAATTTCAGTATAATTTACACAATTTCTATATAGCTTACACATATTCTCTGTAGCTTACACTAATTCAGTGTAACTTACAGACTTTCAATGTAACTCACTATTCAATAACACTTACACAATTTCAATGTAACTTACACTGATTCAGTAACTTACATACTTTTAGTGTAGCTTACACAAACTCATTTTAGCTTACACTAATTCAACATAACTTACACATTTTTAGTAGCTTACACAAATTCATGTAACTTACACAATTTCAATAAATTTACACATTTTCTTTACAGTTTACACTAACTCGGTATAACTTATACACTTTCTCTACCGCTTACACTGATATTGTGTAACTTACACAAATTTACTGTAGCTTACACACTTTGTACAATTATAAACCCCTCATGAACAACCACTTAACATTTATTTCATTTGTACAATCATACACAAACATTCAAATTTTAGGTATATGTCAAAATTCATCTAAAATCAAGAATATTCATAATCATGTCTTTTTCATAATTTTTGACCTTCAAAATTTAGAATTCTAATTAAATCATCTAATTATGAGTATATATACAAAACTTTATTCTTTTAAGATCTCTACCGTGAGCACTTCTCTCTCTTTCTTTCTCTCCCCCATGATCTCTCTCTCCTCTTGCCATTGTGAGCATCATTGGGAGTGCTGGCTCTCTCTCTCTCTCTCTCTTCTCTCCATGGGATTGGTGATATGACATAAAAATAATAAATATAAAAAAGATGAGACAAATTTGTACAATTAGCAAAAACTAGGCACTATTTTCTAAATTAATTTGCGGTAGATATATTTAAGTAAATATTTATTAAAATAAAATTATTTAGAAAATTCCTTTACATAATTAGCTAAACTCATACAAATAGGGTCCAACTTACATAATTTGCCCCAAATTGCATAAATAGCATCTAAGTTACACAATTAGGCTCCAAGTTAAATAACTAGCTCTCGAATTACACAATTTGACTCCAAATTATATAATTAACCTCGATACACAAATAGGCCCATAAATTGTACAGTTAGTCTAAATTACACAAATAACTCTTAGATTATACATAAATAGCATCCAAGTTACACAATTAGGCTCCAAGTTAAATAACTAGCTCTCAAATTACACAATTGGACTCCAAATTATATAATTAACCTCGATACACAAATAGGCCCATAATTGTACAATTAGTCTAAATTACACAAATAACTCTTAGATTATACAATTAGGTCTCTCTCTCCTATAGATATCTCTCTCTTGTGCATCTTTATCTGATGCTCTCTCTCTCCTCTTCATCTCTCTTTCATGTGTACTCTCTCTTGTGTGCTCTCTCTCATGCGTTGTCTCTCCTCTCTATGTGTGCTCTCTATCTCCCCCTCGCACTCTATCTTTATCTCTCATTCTCTCTTTCTCATTGCTCTCTCTCCCCCCTTATGTTTTCTCTTCCTCTCCCCCTTTCTTTGTCTCCCTATGTGACGACCCTGATGATCAGTCTGTCCCCATGAAATTTTAATGTATTTTTGGTGATTAACAAAACTAAACTAGTTTTTATAAATAATGTCTAATGAATATTTCTAAGTCTTAAAGTACAGGAAAAATACCAAGGTCAATCAAGCCAATAAAGGTATGCATTACTTCTCTGAAGCTTTAATCTTTTCAACATGATATTTCTCTAAGTCCATATCAATTTCTGTTGAAATTCATAACGATTTCCTTATAAGATTGAAAAGTCATGTTGTTTCAAACAAGTCGATGTCGTAATGATTTCATAAGTCACCGTAACGATTTCTTTAGAACTCGCAACGACTTGCCTGTCATAACGACTCTATAAGTTATCATAACGATTTCTTTAGAACTCACAACGACTTGATTGTTGTAACGATTTCATAAGTTATCATAACGATTTTGATGACCAACTGTCCCCATATAAAATAACTCATTTATTTATATATTATTTTGATGATTAACAAAACATTACTAATGAATTACTTGAGTCTTGAGGACAGGAAGTAAAAGCAAAAAGAAAGTTCAAGATAATCAGGTAAAGTCTCATTTCATGTCTTGACCAAGTCTTTGTATCAACCTCTTCATATTCATATAGACTTCTATTGATAATCAGAATGATTTCGTAAAGATCTCATAGCGATTCTATAAGACATCGCAACGATTTCTTTTGAAGGCGCAACGACTTGTCTGTCGTAACGATTTCATAAGTTATCATGACGATTTCTTTGAATCTCGTAACGACTTGCTAGCCGTAACGATTTCTTTAGTTCTCGTAACGATTCTTTGAAACTCGTAACGACTTGGTAGCCGTAACGATTTCTTTAAAACTCGTAACGACTTGCTAGCCGTAACGATTTCTTTAGTTCTTGTAACGACTTCTTTGAAACTCGTAACGACTTGCTAGCCGTAACGATTCTTTAGTTCTCGTAACGATTTCTTTGAAACTCGTAACGACTTGCTAGCCGTAACGATTTCTTTAGTTCTCGTAACGATTCTTTGAAACTCGTAACGACTTGCTTGTTGTAACGACTTCATAAGTGATCATAACGATTTCTTTAGAACTCGCAACGACTTGCTTGTTGTAACGACTTCATAAGTTATCATAACAATTTCTTTAGAACTCGCAACGACTTGCCTGTTGTAACGACTTCATAAGTTATCATAACGATTTCTTTAGAACTCGCAACGACTTGCCTGTTGTAACGACTTCATAAGTTATCATAACGATTTCTTTAGAGTTCATAACGACTTGATAAGTGTTCATAACGATTTGCTATGACTCATAACGATTTCATAAGTCATACAGTCATCGATTTCATATCTTGATATCTTATTCATCTTAAAGCATTGACCAGTCAAAGTCCACGTAGACATCTCTCTGACACTTTTGCATTTATGAGATCTGAACGTATCTCTGCATGCATGCATACCATATCATCCTTTAACGTGCCTACTCTGATAACGTTTTTTTTTTTAGACCTAAGTCTTTTGGCATTACTATTTTCATGACTATTGCTACTGACGTTGACTGACATCAGAAATAGCTTATCTGTCTGCTATTTAAGATTGACACCTGTGCAGACCTCTGAACTAGCTTCATGGTGCTACGTTAATCAAATAGAAGCCGTTGGATATCTTTGAAGATTTCATCTCTTTGCGTGCTCAAGTAATCAAAAGACTGTTGACTAGAAGCTTCCAAGACTCCAGATATCATTCAGTCTAACGACTACTTAAAAGAGAGACAACGAACTCTTTAACGTCTAGATTTCAAATTGAAGATATATATACAAGTCAGAAGAACAGAAGCAAAATAACGTTTAAGAAAAGCATTCAAATTCTTCTGAAGAAATGTGTAGAGCAGAAAACTTCATTCCTCTTAGCTTTTGCTCTTTTGCTCTCTACTAGCTAGTGAAAGATCATTTGAAGAGAGCTTGTGTAGTTCTGAGAGTGAGCCTAGATTTAGATTCTTTGCTCTCAGTGCTAGGTCCTTCAGATCATTGCTTGTTGCAGTTTGATCTAGAGGCTTGTCTTTCAATCCTCTCTTTATGTTGTTCCCTTCTGGTGTGAAGGAAGACCTGGTGGTATCCAGGGTGTTGTTCCCTTCGGGTGTGAAGGAAGACCAGCTGAGCTGGGTGTTGTAGTGTCCTTAAGGGGGACTATACCCTTGTTAGTGAAATCCTGAGGTATTGCTCAGGGACTGGACGTAGGTCTCCTGTGGAAAGGAGTTCCGAACCAGGATAAAAATCTGTGTGTCTTGTGGTTGTGCTTTGTGTGTTGCTATCTCATTTTCTCTAACTCTAATCTTCGTTTAAGTTGTTGTAATCCTTTTAGTGAACAGGTTCCAATCAAAGATCAAAGTTTTAATAACCCATTCACCCCCCCCTCTGGGCTAGCTAACTGGGCAACAAGTGGTATCAGAGCGAGTCTCTTCGACAAAGAAGAAGATCCAACGATCTGAAGAGCAAAGATCAATGGCAGCCCAAGGCAACTTCGAAGGTCAGTCAGTCAACAGACCCCCTTTGTTCGATGGTGAAGATTATCCGTATTGGAAGACCAGAATGGAATATTTTCTACAAGGCCACAACTATCAAATCTGGTCGATAGTAGAAGAAGGTGACCTGGTTGTCACAAATGAGAAAGCACAATGGACAGATGAAGACAGAAAGAAAATCTCCTTGAACTGTAAAGCCAAGAGCATTTTATGTTGTGCTCTAAGCAAGAAGGAGTTTAACAGAGTCTCAGCCTGCAAATCCTCCAAGGAAATGTGGGAAAAGCTAGGATCACATACGAAGGTACAGATAAAGTAAAGGAGACAAGAATCGACATTCTTGTCACTCAGTATGAGAGATTTCAAATGCAGTCAGGTGAGTCAATCACCCAGATGTTCAGTCGATTCACTGACATCACCAATGGTTTAGCCAGTCTAGGAAAGTCCTATGAGATTGCAGATATGGTAAGAAAGATTCTCAGATCCTTGCCATCTTCATGGACACCAAAGGTCACAGCTATCGAAGAAGCTAATGACCTTAAGAGAATGTCAGTAGAAAAGCTCATCGGGTCCCTCATGGCCCATGAGATCAACATGGAAAGGCTAGGAGAATCATCTAACAGAAAGAAGCACTCCAATGCTTTGAAAGCAGAAGAAGAGTCATCAGAAGCAAGCTCTAGCGGGAGTGAGGTAGACAGCGAAAATGAAGAAGCAATGCTCTCTAAGAGATTGCAACGCATCCTGGCCAAGAAGAAAAAATTCCAATCCGGCAGAAGGTACTTTAAGAAAAATAAAGACTTCAAAAGATCAGATGGCAAAGAAATGAAGAAAGGGGAGACCATCTGTTATGAATGCAAAAAGCCTGGACATATCAAGGCAGATTGTCCAATGCTAAAGAAAAATGATCACAAGAAGAAGGATAGCTCCAAGAAGTTCAGAAGATACAAGAAAAAGGCAATGGCAACTGATTGGGAGAACAGCAGTGAGTCAAGCTCAAGCAGTGATGAAGAAGAAGCCAACCTGGCTCTCATGGCCAACATCGAAGAAAAGGTAACCTCTGACTCTTCTTTCGACTCTTGTAATAATTCTGATTCAGATCTTGACAATTTGGAAAGCGCCTTCAATGAACGTTACGACAAATATAAAGAGGTGTCTAAACTACTTAAGATTAGTAAGAAGAATAATACATGCTTAGAAAACACTAACTCAGACTTAAAAACAGAAAATGAAGAACTAGAAAGTAATTAATCGAACTAAAAAGAAGAAATGAATTGTTGTGTGAAGACTTAAAAGTTAAGAATAAACAAATAACAAATTAGAAAAACAAGAAAGTGTAGATGAATAAGAAAAGAGATTAAAAATCTAAATGAAGAGAATGAGAAATTAGCAAGCACATTAGAAAAATTTACAAATGGTAAGAATCCCTTAATATTAAAAGGAGCTAGACGCTCAGGTAAGAGAAAAGATGGTGTAGGCTACACACCACCTGAAAATGCAGAAACTATAATTCCACCTAAGGTGTATCCAACTCCAAGATTTGTTCCTAAAGAAAAATACAGCCTATAAAGCTAATTTTAAGTATATTGAAAGAGTAACAAAAACATCATGTTATAGTCACTTCTGGTGTGAAGGAAGACCTGGTGGTATCCAGGGTGTTGTTCCTTCGGGTGTGAAGGAAGACCAGCTGAGCTGGGTGTTGTAGTGTCCTTAAGGGGGACTGTACCCTTGTTAGTGAAATCCTGAGGTATTGCTCAGGGACTGGACGTAGGTCTCCTGTGGAGAGGAGTTCTGAACCAGGATAAAAATATGTGTGTCTTGTGGTTGTGCTTTGTGTGTTTGCTATCTCATTTTCTCTAACTCTAATCTTCGTTTAAGTTGTTGTAATCCTTTTAGTGAACAGGTTCCAATCAAAGATCAAAGTTTTAATAACCCATTCACCCCCCCCTCTGGGCTAGCTAACTGGGCAACAGATTTCTTTAGAACTCGCAACGACTTGCTTATTGTAACGATTTCATAAGTTGTCATAACGATTTCTTTAGAACTCGCAACGACTTGCTTGTTGTAACGATTTCATAAGTTATCATAACGATTTCTTTAGAACTCGCAACGACTTGCCTGTCGTAACGACTCTATAAGTTATCATAACGATTCTTTAGAACTCGCAACGACTTGCTTGTTGTAACGATTTCATAAGTTGTCATAACGATTTCTTTAGAACTCGTAACGACTTGCTTGTTGTAATGATTTCATAATTGTCATAACGATTTCTTTAGAATTCACAACGACTTGCTTGTTGTAACGATTTCATAAGTTATCATAACGATTTCTTTAGAACTCGCAACGACTTGCTTGTTGTAACGATTTCATAAGTTATCATAACGATTTCTTAGAACTCGCAACGACTTGCTTGTTGTAACGATTTCATAAGTTGTCATAACGATTTCTTTAGAACTCGTAACGACTTGCTTGTTGTAATGATTTCATAAATTGTCATAACGATTTCTTTAGAATTCACAACGACTTGCTTGTTGTAACGATTTCATAAGTTATCATAACGATTTCTTTAGAACTCGCAACGACTTGCTTGTTGTAACGATTTCATAAGTTATCATAACGATTTCTTTAGAACTCGCAAGGACTTGCTTGTTAACGATTTCATAAGTTGTCATAACGATTTCTTTAGAACTCGCAATGACTTGCTTGTTGTAACGATTTCATAAGTTGTTATAATGATTTCTTTAGAACTCGCAACGACTTGCTCGCTCACAACGATTTGCTTTTACGCAACGATTTCTTTAGAACTCGCAACGACTTGTTCGCTCACAACGATTTGCTTTTACGCAACGATTTCTTTAGAACTCGCAACGACTTGCTCGCTCACAACGATTTGCTTTTACGCAACGATTTCTTTAGAGCTCATAACGACTTGATAAGTGAACACAACGATTTGCTTTCTATAACGATTTGTTAAGTGTCTCACAACGATTTCTTCTGTCTCATAACGACTTGGTCAACCTGACTTATTCATAACGATTTCATAAGTCATATAGTCATTGATTTCATATTGACTTGATATCTTATTCATATTAAAAGCGTTGACTGGTCAAAGTCCACGTAGATATCTCTCTGACGCTCCTACATTTATGAGATCTGAACGCTTCTCTGCATGCATGCAGACGATATCATCCTTTATCATGCTTACTCTGATAACGTGTTTTAGACTCAGTTATTTGGCTTTACTATTTTCATGTCTATTGCTACTAACGTTGACTGACATCAGAGACAGCCTAGCAGTCTGCTATTTGAGATTGACATTTGTGCAGACCTCTGATATTCCAGCTCCATGTTACAACGTTAAACAAAATAGAAGCCAAAAGATATTTCTGAAGATCTCATCTTTTCGCGTGCTCAAAAGACTGTTGACTGGAAGCTTCCAAGACTCCAGGTGTCATTCAGTCTAACGACTACTCAAGAAAGAGACAACAGACACTTCAACGTCTAGATTTCAAATTGAAGATATAAATACAAGTCAGAAGAACAGAAGACATACAACGCATGTTCAAGCATTCAAATTCTTCTGAAGAAAGTCTAGAGCCACGAACCTTATACTTTTCCTCATCACCTTCAGCTCTTCGCTCACTGTGCTGTAATAGATTTTTTAAAAGAGCCAGTGTAGTTCTGAGAGTGTGCTTTGTTTTAGATCTTTGCTCTCAACACTAGTTGCTTCAGATCTTGGCTTGTCAAAAGCTTGATCTAGGGGCTTGATTTTCATTCAATTCTCTTTAAGTTGTTGTTCCCTTCAGGTGTGAAGGAAGACCTGGTGGTATCCAGGATGTAGTTTCCCTTCGGTTGTGAAGGAAGACCTGGTGAGGAATCCAGGGTGTTGTTGTTCCCTTCGGTTGTGAAGGAAGACCAGCTGAGGTGGGTGTTGTTGTGTCCTTAGGGGGACTGTACTCTAGTTAGTGGAATCCTGAGTTGTTGCTCAGAGACTGGACGTAGGACTCCTAAGGAAAGGAGGTTCGAACCAGAATAAATCTTGTGTTGTGTGATTATCTTCTTTGTGTGTTTGATATCTTAAACTAACAGTCACTAACCTCCTTCGAAGAAGGTTTGTGTGAATATTGTTTGTTTTCAGGTATCTTGTAGAATAATTTTAAAAGACCCATTCACCCCCCCTCTGGGCTTGTCAACTGGGCAACAGACCCAACCAGCAAACTGGCCCAACAACTGTGCTAGTTGGTAGACTTCCCAGGAAGGTCACCCATCTTGGGACTACTCCCATTGAACACGCTTAACTTCATAGTTCTTTTCTTGCTCGAGCTCTTAAAATGACTAGTCTGAGTTGTTGGTAGTTTACTAATTAGTCTATTTAACATATTCTTATATGGGGTGTTACAATCTACCCCTCTTATATAAGCGACGTTCTCGTTGCTGCTCACATATAGCACACAATCAAACCCCAGGCAAACAGGATTCTAGAGGTGCCCCCCACAAGCTCAAGAGGTGGCTCCCACTATGTATCACTTTGCGCCATTATGGCCTCAAGAGGTGGCTCCCATAGCGTAGCATTTTACCCTATGTGGCACTTAGTGCCTGCACTTTTGACTGGATAAGGCTCTGATACCATTTGTGACGACTTAACCAGCAAACTGACCCAACAACCGTGCTAGTTGGTAGACTTCTCAGGAAGATCACTCATCTTGGGACTACTCCCAACTGAGTACACTTAACTTCATAATTCTTTTCTTACTCGAGCTCTTAAAATGACTAGTCCGAGTTGTTGGTAGTTTGCTAATTTAGTCCATTTAACATATTCTTATATGAGGTGTTACTCCCTCTCTCCCTCGCGTGCTCTCTTTCACTCTCTCTCTCTCTCTCTATGCACGTTCTTTACTATCCTCCTCACGCTCACTCTCTATCTCTCTCACTGCTCTCTCTCCCCCGCACTCTCTTTCTACCCACGATGGCGGGCTCTTCTCTCTCTCTTTCTAAAGAGGATGTTGACCTAGTTTTTTAAAAAAGAAGAAAACAAAAAGATGTGGCAAAATTGTACACATAGCAAAAAAGACATAATTTTTGAATGAGATATATTTGAGTAAATATTTATTAAAATAAGAAGACCTATAATTTTATTGGGTGAGGTTCTTAATAAATAGGAGAAATCAATTGAAAGTCCCTAACTATAATAGGAATGTCATTATTGTAACATGATTTAACGTACACTGTAACCAAAGATAACACTTACTGTAATGAGTTACAGTTCTGTCAGAGACTAGAAAATAAATTAAATATCTGTTAAAAACTTTTAATTAATTTATCCTAATAAATATTATATTTTATAATGCGTGTTATCTAATAATAATATTTTTTTATCGATCTATCTCAATTTTATTACAAAAATTTTTTATAATAAATATTTTTCAAATAATAAATCTATATTTAGTTTCAAATAAGAATATATTTTTATTTCCTTTCTCCTTATCCGTTATGTGCATGAAACGGCACAAAACGACGGACCAACCTCCGGACGGGGAGGAGTAATCAGTAAAGCGAGCAAAAACTTGCTTGCCGGGCACCGACGCAACCCATCAATGGCCACTCTGGCACGGCTAACGTTCCCCTGCCTCCTCCCCTCCTGCGCCGGCCCCGCCCGCTGCTGTTCCGGCCACCGGGACCCTCGCCGACGAACTTCCCCTGGCCGCCGGAGATCCTCCCGCCGGGACCGAGATACAAACCCCCCGCTCGTCGCCGACCGCTCTTTGTCTTCCGGCGGCGGTGAGGCCACCACCTACACCCGCCTCCCCCCCAAGGAAGACTTCGTCCTGCCGGACCTGTCGTCCCACCGGGTAGAATCCCCCGGCGAGATTAAGCTGAGGGACTCGGCGACGGTCAGCCGGGTGGCTGCTGAGAAGGCCTTTGCAGAGAAATGGGATGCAGTGGATGGTGAGGATGACTACGAGGACGTGGACGAGGCAGAGGTGGATGATGGGGAGGAGTACGCGGGAGATGACATCTTCGAGGGTTTGATGGGGTTGGGTTTCGTGGACGAGGAGAGTGAAATGAGGGCCTTTGTTGGCGGCGGCGAGGAGCTGGATGTGGAGGAAGAGGAAGGTGAAGAGAAGGAAAAGGGAGTCCCGGCGGTTATGAGGTGCTTCGACACCGCAAAGATTTATGTGAAGGCGGGAAATGGCGGCAACGGCGTCGTGGCTTTTCGGAGGGAGAAGTACGTACCATATGGTGGCCCGTCCGGCGGTGACGGGGGTAGGGGAGGCAATGTGTATATCGAAGTCGACGGATCCATGAATTCGCTGCTGCCATTCCGGAAGAACGTGCACTTCAGGGCGGGTAGGGAGGGCATGGACAGGGGAGGAAGCAGGCTGGGGCAAAGGGCGAGGATGTAGTGGTGAAGGTTGCGCCGGGGACCGTGATCAGGGAGGCCATGAAAGGTGGGGTGGAGGTGAGGTGCTGCTGGAGTTGATGCACCCTGGACATCGTGCTTTGCTCTTGCCAGGCGGGCGCGGCGGGAGGGGAAATGCTTCTTTCAAGTCAGGGACAAACAGGGTTCCGAAAATTGCGGAGAATGGGGAAGAGGGTGCTGAAATGTAAGTGCGCATTATGCCTATTATCCATCTCGAAATATGTGTATGCTATTGCAAATTATGCAAGCGGTGCCATGTGTAATTTCTTATGCTATCAGGATCTGGTAAAGTGAGCTAACTATTAAGTGAACCTTTGGTTATCATGACATGCTTGCGATATCTGATTTCTTTCTATATTCTCTGTCATACAATTTTGTCCTTTCATTTTACATGAAATGGTCGTTAGTATGTTGAATTTTATCTTAATTTTGTACAAACATTGTGATTAAGAAGATATAGCAAATGGCTGCCTTTTTGTTCCCTCCATCGGTAGTTATACTTGTTTCATATTGGTCACAGTGGGTAATTTATCAATGAGATGTTGATATTGCCAAAATGTAATGAATCTTGTAGGTAAAACTACTCATTTCTGGTGTCACTTAATAGTTGTAGGCTTGTAATCACTATGGATGTGAGACTAGTTTGGTGAATGAAAACTTGTTTCACTTTTCTTCTTGTGGAAAGTTCATTTGAGCTCCAGATTATGACATCTTTTGACAAAAAAGAGGAGTTTTAAAATAGGAATATCTAGTACTTTTTGGTGATTCTGTTGCAGAGAAGGTTCTTAAAACATGTAGAGGCATTTAGGGGAACACCAGAGAAAGGTAGATCTTACCTCAAGCTGCTCGATATATCATAACTGTATGTGCAAAGAAAGTGTAAGCCTAGAAAGTTGTACTTTCGCATAGGCCTCACATATGTAGTGAAGCACCTTCACTCTCATCAGGAAGGAAAAAGAGTGAAGGCCACTGAAGCTGCCTAGCATCAAGAGCCAAATGATCAGAAATATTTTGTATCTCTCTAGTCCATTCAGATTGGTCATTTCTTACTGAAATCCAAGCTCAACACTGAGACTTTGATTTCAGATGATTGAATCTGATGGTGAAGAATAAGCCTCAGAAATTATTTATGACAAAATCAGTATTTCAGCGTGTTTTTTGGTCACCTAGTTTTGATTTTTTTCCCTTTTCAGTTAGAAAAGTGGAATAATCCAGGATAGAGAGATATCTTATTTTTCTTTTTCTGTGCTTCAACTTTCCTCTGTTCCAATCTGATCTTTAGGATGCATATTTGACCAAGAAATATAAGTAAGCTGATTAAACTGTTTCTCTTTGATAAATGGCATTGGTTTGATTATTTTGGATGAGTAAGACTTCTAATTTTGTGTTTTTCTCTATTGGGGGGAGTTATTGTATTTATTAGCTTTAACTAATTCTTTTCTTTCTCAGGTGGCTGGATTTGGAGCTAAAGTTGGTTGCTGATGTGGGAATAGTTGGTGCACCAAATGCTGGGAAAAGCACACTTCTAAGTGCTATTAGTGCTGCCGAGCCAACAATAGCAAACTATCCCTTCACAACATTGCTTCCAAATCTGGGTGTAGTTTCACTAGACTATGATGCTACTATGGTTGTAGCAGATTTGCCAGGTTTGCTTGAAGGTGCACATCGGGGATTCGGTTTAGGCCACGAGTTTTTACGACACACAGAAAGATGCTCAGTGTTGGTATGAGACTTGAATTAGCTCATTAATAGTCTTATATTTTTTTTTAGAAATTCGATGTGAAGTTCTTTTACAAGCACTCTTCTGCAGGGATACATATCAGGCCCGCTTACAACAAACTAAATCTGAATTTCTTGTTACAAGCATAAAGCATTTGACATAAGCATAGAGATCCTATTAGAACTCCGCCGTAGCCGGTCCCAAGCCTGGGTGAGAAAGGAGGAGGGTTTGCGTTAGGTTGACAGCCAGCAGTAAAATAACGTCAAATCCTTACATGAATTCTGATCTAAATATTTGTGCTAATGCTAGGGCGTCCCCCGTAAGCGACGCGTTTCATCGGAACCCGGATGGAATGATAAGTGAGCTAGGGCCAGCTAGGGCGTTCCCCATAAGCGATGCGCCGCGATGGCGCCGATTGCGGTGTCAAATAGGCAAGGGTTCCCGTGTGGGGTTGGACGAACACGGGTAAAGAAGTTAGTCCAAAAACATAGGATTCGTCTAGCTACTTGGAATATAGGAACTTTAACAGGTAAGGTTTGGAGTTGGTCAAGTTAATGAGGGATAGAAGGGTTAGCATAGCTTGTCTACAAGAAACTAGGTGAAAGGATCTAAAACTAAAGATATGATGGTTATAAAATTTGGTATACAGGAACTAGTAACTCTAGAAATGGTGTGGCCATAATAATAGATAAAGACTTAAAAGAGAAAGTGTAGAAGTTAATAGATTGGGAGATAGACTTATCTTAATAAAACTTATCGTAGGTGAGGTACTTTGAATGTAGTTAGTGCATATGCACCACAAGTGGGTTTAGAAGAGAGCATTAAAAAACATTTTTGGGAGGCTATTGATAGATTGATCCAAAATATCCCTAGTGAAGAGAAATTTTTATTGGGGGATCTTAATGGTCATGTGGGTGAAAGTAATAGAGGATATGAGAGGATTCATGGAGGATTTGGTTTTGGCGAGAGAAATGAAATGGGTACTAGTATTCTTGAGTTTGCTATGGCTTATGATCTAGTAATTGCTAACACATTCTTAAGAAGAAAGACGAACACCTAATAACTTACAAGAGTGGAACACATAGGAGCCAAATTGACTATTTTCTTATTAGAAAGGCTGATAGAGTTTTGTAAAGATTGCAAAGTTATTTCTGGAGAGAGTTTAGCCCCACAACATAGGTTACTAGTAATAGAGTCGTATTCCAAAATTTAAAAGAAAAACCATCATAAATAATTGTGCTAAGATTAAGTGGTGGAATTTGAAAAGTAAAAATTTAGAAACATTTAAAAATCATCTAGTAAAAGAAAATATCTGGAATTTAGATCAAGAAGTTAATGTAATGTGGAATAATGTCACAAATTGTATAAAAATGTAGCAAATCAACTCCTAGGTAAATCTAAAGGTAAAAGGAATATAGAAAGAGAGACTTGGTGGTGGAGTGAGGAAATTCAAAATACCATTAGAGCTAAAAGAGATTGTTTTAAAGCTTGGCAAACAAACAAAAATAATCAAACTTTAGAAGCTTATAAAATAGCTAAAAATAGGGCTAAAAGAATAGTTAGTGAAGCTAAGTCTAAGGCGTATGAATAATTATATAATAAATTAGGAACTCGAGAGGGAGAAAAAGACATATTTAAACTTGCTAAATTAAGAGAAAGGAAGAGTAGAGACTTAGATTATTCGTTGCATTAAGGATGAAGATCAAAAGGTTTTGGTTAACGATCTAGAGGTTAAAGAGAGATGGTATAACTATTTTCAGAAATTACTTAATGGAAATTATTTTAAGGATGCCTCCTTAGAAGAGAATCAAGAGTCAACAAAATTGATAAGTATCAGTATTTCAGGCGTATTAAGATGTCAGAAGTGGGCGATGCTTTAAGAAAAATGAAATTGGGTAAGGCCTTAGGACCGGATGGCATACCTATTGAAGTGTGGAAAGGCTTAGGAGACATTGGTATTAAATGGTTAACTAAGTTTTTCAATAAAATTTTAAAGGAACGGAGAATGCCAGAAGAATGGAGAAAAAGTGTTGTAGTTCCTTTCTATAAAAATAAAGGGGATATTCAAAGCTGTAATAATTACCGCGGAATTAAGCTTATGAGTCCACTAT
Organism: Colocasia esculenta; assembly: GCA_014218235.1. Lineage (NCBI taxonomy): Eukaryota > Viridiplantae > Streptophyta > Magnoliopsida > Alismatales > Araceae > Colocasia > Colocasia esculenta. The sequence continues at coordinate 6,749,357 of CM024763.1, read as the reverse complement.
GAAACTTTAGGAAAGAGTAGTCAGAGCCGAGTGCGATGCATGACTAGTATATCAGAAAATCAATTTGGTTTTATGCCTAGTAGATTACTACAGAAGCTATTTTCTTATTGCGTCAGTTAATGGAGAAGTATAGAGAGATGAGAAGAGATTTATATATGGTTTTTCTTGATTGGAGAAGGCATATGATCGAGTACCGAGAGACTTGATTTGGTGGGCATTAACAAAGAAGGGAGTCTCTCAAGGATATGTTGACTTGATCAGGACATGTACGAGGGTGCTACTACTAGTGTGAGAACTATTGCTGGAGAGACCCGTGAATTTCCGGTCACTATAGGTTTGCATCAAGGTTCTGCCCTAAGTCCATATCTCTTTGCTCTGGTTATAGATGAGGTGACAAAACATTTGCATGATGATATCCCTTGGTGTATGCTATTTGCAGATGATATTGTCTTAATTGATGAGAGTATTGATGGTTTAAATGTTAAGTTAGAAAGTTGGAGACATGCTTTGGAGTCTAACTGTTTTAAAATTAGTAGGAGTAAGTCTGAGTTTATGTACTGTAATTATAGTAATCAAAGGGTTCCTCAAGGAGATGTGGTTCAAATTGGTGGTCAAGATATTTCTAAGAGTAGTAGCTTTCGATACTTGGGATCTATCATCCAAGAGAATGGGGAGATTTATGACGATGTGGCACACATGATTAAGGCAGGTTGGGTAAAGTGGAGAAGTGCATCAGGAGTCCTTTGTGATCGTCGTATACCAGTGAAACTTAAAGGAAAGTTTTATAGAACGGCAGTGACGCCTGCATTATTATATGGCACAGAGTGTTGGACAGTGCGAAAGGAACACATAACAAAATATGTGTAGCAGAGATGAAGATGTTGAGATGGATGTGTGGTAAGACTAAGAAAGATAAGATTAGGAATGAACGCTTCCGTGAGGATCTGGGGATAGCTCCAATTGATAGAAAAATGAGAGAAAATAGACTTAGGTGGTTTGGACACGTGTATCGTCGCCCTAACTCGGCGCCGGTTAAAAGATGTGACACAAATTTTAGTGGATGCTAGTAAAAGAGCTAGGGGAAAGCCTAAAATGAGATGGTGCGATGTTATTAGAAGGATTTGGACTTTTTGAGTTTAAACACGACTATAGCACTTGATAGAAATTTGGCGGAAAAGGATTCATGTAGCCGACCCCAAATAATGGGAATAAGGCTCTGATGATGATGATGATGATAGAGATCCTATTAGGTTGGTAGGCACAGAGGAAAATATAAAGACTTTTAAAAATGGCCCATTTACGTTTCATGAGTCAAAATGTCTTGGCATGAGCATTTTTACTCTGCTTAGCAGTTCAGAAAATGTCAATCACAACACTTGTTGATAAGATGCATAACCAACACTGTCAATGCCCCCACTCATGCAAATGACAGCACCCCAGTGCGAAGCCACACAACGGGATCCCAGTGAGTGAATTGGCTCTAAATACCATCTTATTGAACTGAACTGCCAATGAAAACTCAAGTTAGTGGGTGGAGAGGCGCACAAATGATATAGGTAAGAAATGACTCATGAACACCCGATTTGGAAGTATGGAGCTAAATTGCTTTCACCAACATTCAGCATTTCTAGAACCTTTGAGATCTTTCTTATTACACGGTGTTTAGAGGGAAAAAAAACATAAGGAAATAAAGAAGGAGAAAATAAGAGGGAGAAAGGCTGCCCTCCTCCCTGATGATGTTTGTTTCAGCATGTGCAGTGGATGAAGTAACCTTCTCTACACAGTTTTGAGATCATTTATTATTTGATTAGTAGTTGATGTATTAGGATTTACTTGGCATTGTTGTCATATAATAGGAGCTCTTGGTTATTCAAGATAGAAGTAACATTGGATATTGTTTAAGCCACTTAGTCTATTTTCTGAGTTGGTTTAAGTGTTGTAATTAGTATTGTTCTATTAACTGAAGGGATTTTCTTTGCAAAAAAAAAAAAAACTCCTCACAAGTCTATTTATACCCTTCTACAGTTCAAACTATTTAGCATTTGATGCATTTTAAACAAGTACAGATTTATAAATGATGCTTTTGATATTAGGTGCATGTGGTTGATGGTTCAGCCAACAGCCAGCATATGAGTTTGATGCAGTTCGTTTGGAGCTGGAACTATTTAGCCCAGGACTTGCAGAAAAGCCATATATAGTAGTATACAACAAAATGGATCTTCCAGAGGCATATGAACAGTGGGAGTCATTCAAAAGATGCCTAGAAGATCGTGGCTTGGATCCTTTTTGCATAAGTGCAGCAAACAGACAGGGGACTGAAGATGTTGTTTGCGCTGCATACAAACTTCTGACTGAAGAACGTAATGCAAAGAAGGAAGCTGAAGGTGATCTCCCATTCATCTGTTTGCTTCATTTTCTAATTGGACACCATCTACTATCTCTTGTTGTCAAATGTGATAGTTTCCAATCTTGAAACTGTTGTGCTTTTCAAGCATGCTGGACTTATTTCAGTATCTCTTTTTTTTTTTTTTTGTTTAGATAATGGCCCAGTCAGTGCTCTAAGAATGCAATGTATGACGAGGGCAACACATCAAAAGCAATAGACACTTTCAATTCAGACACTCTTCCCCACACATTTGAATTTCAAGAATTGTTGTTCCTATCATAAGGTTTGATTAATGGATCTATGTATGACCCAGCCTTTGAGAAATATTTACTCGGTTCTCCACCTAAAAGCTTTAAGTATTTGTCCGTTGAATAATCTCATGTCACGTTGTTATAAAAATCAAATGAAAAATATAATGTAGTATCCCTCTCCACTCATTGCCTTAATGTTTTGAATGTGATGGTGATGGGAATGGAAAATTTACAGCAAAGAAGCCATGGGCTGTTTGCTTATTTTGTTTGGTCCATTAAAGCACCACTCGATGTAATTTTCTCTTTTAAAAATTTAGATATTTAGAAAGGTGTATTTTGGTCTTTTGGGCCCTTGGTAGGTGAGAAGGGCCTGTGGGTCTTTAAATACATGTAACCCCCCCACGTTTGGGAATGAATGTTTTGAAGAAAAAAAATGGCTTAGTGTCTGGTGAGAGAGGTGCGCCCCTGTTCATCTTCCTCCTCCACCTCCTTCACTCCCTTCCCAGTGGATTCCGACCCTATCTCCCTTCCCCCCCTCTCTTCCCCTCCTTGTCCCGCATCAAATTTGGTATCAAAGCAAACCTCGGTCTCTTGTTGGCTGTCCGCTGCTGTTCGCTCTCACTCTCGTTCTTCCTCGTCGCGAACACCTCCCTTCACCACACATCTGCTTCTTCTCGGCTTCCCCCTCTTTCTTCCTCCTCTTGGCTCTCTCTCTGTCTCTCCCATACCTCTCTCGTCTCCCTCTGCTCTCTGTGACTCTCTCTTCTCTCTCTCTCATGCTCCCGGCTCTCCTCTCCCCTCATAGTCTCGGGGGGAGACGTCGCCACCGAGGTCCCTGCCGTCCGCTGCGGTCGCCGTTGGCTCTGCTGTCGCTGTCGGCCCGACCATCCCCGCCATCACAACTACTGTGCTGCGCTTTCCTCTGCTCCTGCTGCGGCTGCTTCCACCGCCGCTGCCACCGACTGTCGTTGCTGCCACCGGCCCCGCAGGCTGCCGTCGCCGCTGCCGACCCCTCCTTCCCCTCCTCCAGCTCTGCCTCAGCCACTGTGCCGTTGCCTCCGCCTCCCTCTCCCCCTCTCCTCCCTGCACGAGAGTTGGGGAAAAGGAGAGGAGAAGAGTCAATCACTTTAAGTGGACTGGTGGACCGGGTTGGCCCCTGGTAGCTACAATAACCGGCCCGCTATAGTGCCGGGCGGTGCACCAGGCTCTTATCGCATTGCCAGTGCACGAAGCTCATCTGTGCTCTGTTTTTCGTGTCAATCACACCAATAGCTTCTTCACAGCGACGTGGAGTCCTCCAGTGTGCGGCTATCAACAACGGACATCATTTTGCGTGCCACCTTTGTAAGTCTCTCGTGAATATTTGTCGACACGTCCAACGATGACTACCGACTACCCGAGTCCCTGTTGGAGATTGTTTGGAGATCCTGATTGGGTAGCTTTCAAGAATGACTTTCGCCAATTACGCGACATCGCCGACATGTTGCTGCTACTCTACAAAGGGTTATTTACGAGGCCGACCCAACACGTGAGGATTAGCATGAAGAACAACCTAAAGAAGTGCATTATGTGGCCGACCCTACGCTGATTTAGGAGTATGAAGAACAAATGAAAGAAATACATTATGTAGCCGATCCAGCACTAAAAGATGAGTACTATAGACAGATTGGATCGAATTTGTTTGAAGCAGATGAAGACGTCCCTGTAGAGAAGAGAGATTGTGGTTGACCGGTCGAACCCCATTGTGGATGCTACCAGCCTATATGACTTCGATCACATTTGGAGTGATATCGAGGCGCACTACCCACTTAGCAGCGTGATTCTTCTCTACATATTGGTCCAGGAGGCTGTCATGATATCAGCTGGATTCGCTTCTTCCCTCATCTCCCCGTGGATACTACTTCACTTCAAAACTTGAGGCCGGTCGAACCGGGGGAGAATGATGGGAATCGAAAATTTACAGCAAAGAAGCCATGGGCTGTTTGCTTATTTTGTTTGGCCCATTAAAGGCCCACTTGATGTAATTTTCTCTTTTTAAAATTTTAGGTATTTAGAAAGGGGTATTTTGGGCCCTTGGTAGGTGAGAAGGGCCATGTGGGTCTTTAAATATATGTAACCCCCCCACGTTTGGGAATGAATGCTTTGAAGACAAAAAATGATTTAGTGTTTGGTCAAAGGGGTGCACCCCTGTTCAGCCTGATCTGGGCTTCTCACTCCATGTCTGTCGTAGTCCACATACAGAGCTCAAATTGGCCTGCACATGAGGGACATGTTAGAATAGTCCCACATCATGTAGTGAGAAAAACCAACAGAAAATGTAATGTGGCGTCCCTGTCCTCTCTTTGCCTTATGATTTTGAATGCTATAGCCTAATCAAATAACTTCGACAGTGTCAACCAGGCATAACTTTGGGCAAGAGAGGTAATAGATGCCCCAGAAGATGACTTCTTGCCTGGAGCTACTTTTCTCATTTCTTTGTGTTGAATTTACACTCAATTCCTAGAAACAGTCTTATTAACCTCATAAAATTATTGTCGGGTGACAATAGTTTGCTGAACTGGACATTAGTGTTTGGCTGCTTCTGCCCTTCTCCTCCTCTACTACCTTGGACTTGGCTTGATGGGGCAGGAATGATGTTGTTATACAAGTTGAATTCAAGGCATGACTGAGTTTTGGCCAGGAGAACTTGAATCTGGGGCTACCAAAACTTGAATTGACCCAGTCGGTACTGATTTTCAGATCAATTTAGGAGCAAATCCCGATCAAATCATGTTGATTCTTGAATGATTCAGGCCTGATTGGATTTCCTCACCCACTATTGGATTTGGCTATGGCCATCTCCTGATTCAGATCAGATGGACCTATTTGGCCAACAATGCTTGAAACATTTGTTATGCAGTGGAGTATCCATCATTTTCAGGCCTTGGACATGTCATAGAGAAAAAACATACAGTCAGCTTTCATATGTTAACCTTTTTTTTTTTGCATTCTGTTATATTTTGACTATTTTGCATATTGTTCTGCACCTAGATAGTCAAATTCTGTTTACCTTGGCTGATGCAATACCAGTCATCTAGCAAGGTAGGAGTTTTGTGCAATTTTTATCAGAAGTCAAGCTTCCATTTGCCAACTATCCTCTGATAGACTTCAGTATAGCAAATAGGAAGTTGGTGTTAGGTTGACTGCCAGTCATGACACATTCATATCCTTCAGATGTTGAACGTATACAGGAAGGTCTGAAACTTTATTTGTCTAACGTGAAGTTGCGAACATGACTGGGCCAGGTAGGCAACCACCTTGGAATGGTTTGTGTTGGGTTTGAGGTCAGTATCATTACTTGGCTTGGCCAGTATCATCACTTGGCTTCCATTCCCTGGTGACCTGGTCAACTTAAACTAAAAGGAGTATGGAGTACTTTTATTATATATGAAATAATCAAGCTTATTGTTTCGAAAAAACACTGGGCCAGTGGGCCTTGAATGGTTTTGAGAACCAGCCGGTTCTCATTGAACTGTGTGAAATCATTGTTCCCTTCTCTGGTTTTGCCAGTTTCTGGAGCCAGCTAGTCCTTTTCTTTTCTTAAAGATGAAGAAAAGGAAAACTGGTTGGAGCTGGTGGTTCATCCCAGATTTCCAATTGAGATCAGCTACCACAAACATGGTTTTCATGATGTGTAAGTTACTTTAGGACTACCAATCCTTAACAGTATTAGATGTTGATTCATAGATGATGTATTGAACTGATCAGAGCTTCTTAAAACTTAAAAACATTATAATTCTAGGCATTTTACCTTTTTTTTGTTTTAATCTTTTTCCCAAATAAGTATATGGTTATTTAAGGGAACTGGTTCAAACCAGTCCTCACAATCGAGAACCAACTCATGAAGAACCAGAACTGTAACTGCCACCACCAGTTCTGGAACCAACTCTAGTTTGGGAAACCTTCGTTTGACTCAATGTTAGTGTTAGATGAATTTGGGTCAGCACCCGTGTGCAATGGGTTAGACTATAAAGTTCAACCCAGCTTGTACCCACCAATCGTGAGCATGGAAGGCAAAATCGGTCGTTCCCGATCTATCTTGGATCGGGGTGGGGGGGGGGACTCCCTTAGTCAAAATCCCAGCCAAATAGGCCGGAATTGGGCAGAATCGTCCTGGATCATTCCAGATCGGCTGATTCTGCCACAATTTTTTTTAAATTATATATATTAATTAATACTTGTATTAAATGTACATTAATTTACATATTTATGTATACATACATAAGTAACTATATGCACATATATATGCATTAACTATATACATGTGCTTGTTATTATATGTATATTAATATATGATTGTATGTACATTAACACACACACACATTAATGTATGATTGTATGTACATTAACACACACACATTAATATATGATTGATATACATATTAATTATGTTTATACATTAATATGATATGTATACATATGTGCATATTGTTATTATATTTACATTACTATATGATTCTGTGTACATTAACACACATGAACGCATTAATATATGTTTGATATACATATTAGTTATGTTTATACATTAATATATGTACATTAACTATATATGTGCATGTTGTTATTATATTTACATCAATATATGATTGTATGTACATTAACACACACATACATTAATATATGATTGATATGCATAATACATATTATTATGTTTATACATTAATATATGTACATTAACTATATGATCGTATGATTGATATACATATTAATTATGTTTATACATTAATATGATATGTATATATATGTGCATGTTGTTATTATATTTACATTAATATATGATTCTATGTACATTAACACACACAAACACATTTATGTATGATTGATATACATAATTATGTTTATACATTAATATATGTACATTAATATATGATTGTATGATTGATATTCATATTAATTATGTTTATATATTAATATGGTATGTATCTAGTGTATGATTACAAATTTACATATATTGCATATGTATATATATTAATGGGTAAATTTATGAGTATGTTTACATATATCATAAATATATATATGTAAATATTGAATACATATTTCCTTATTTTTATCTGATTTTCGTATTTTTTACAAATAAAACTGTTTTTTAATCTGGCCAATCCTGGATCAGCCAGACTCCCTGAGAGTCGGCCAGATCGTCAATCCGATCCCGTTCCGGATTGGGATCGGCCCAGGCTGATCCGGACCCCGATTCCGATCCTGCCTTCCCTGATCGTGAGTTGCCTTGTGTCTGTCTATAGCTAGGGTTGGGTTGGATTCAGGTCAGCAGCCCCCTAAAACTGTTTAGGGTCTTTAGACTAGCATGTAGCTTGGTTTTTACCAACCCAATCTGAGTTGGGGCCCTGTGTCCAGGTACTAAAGCCTGCCAGTTTGATGGAATAAGAATTTATGATGATGAGGCATATTCTTTTCATTGCTGTCTTTTTTGTCATCGTCATCATCATCATCATCTTTTTCTTCTTCTTTGTAGTGCTTTATGTAAAAGTTTCTTATCCTCATCATGTTGTCACTATATCATCCTTTTGAATTCACAGCAAAATTCGAGACATGCCTCATAACATATTTGCTATCAAATATCTTATTTTTGTTCATAACTTTTTGTAGTTTATCTTTGTAAAAATCCAAGGATGCAGTTTTATGCATTTAACGTGGATTGATATTCAAGTAAATTTTGATGCTTTTGTTCCTACAAGAAATCAGTGAATTAATATGCCTGTTCTCGTCTAATATCTGCTTTCACATGCCATCTTGGTGTATGCAGAATGGATGGGTCCAGTGATTTGAATCATGTAGCAGACATGGTTCAGAACATCGAAGTGCTTCGATGAATGAGTTCGAAATATTCCACGACAATAGTTCTAGAACATGGCATGTGGTTGGTGCAGGAATACAACGTTTTGTGCAAATGACCAATTGGCAGTATGTGTTTCACCTTCCATATTTGTTTTCTTTTATCTTCATATTCTGCATGTGTACATATACATACATATATATATATATATATATATATATATATATATATATATATATATGTATATTGGGGGTGGGGATTTGAACCTAAGTCACTAAGATGTACATGGAGGGCCTTAACCACTGAGCCACTCCTTGTGTATAATTTTTTTCACAAAATGATATTTCTCTCTGATGATTAATTTACATAGTGCATAAGCTTTTTTCTTTGAGATTCAGTGTGAAATCAAGGTCTGTCTCTTGTTCTTTTATTGCATCAGGTAATACCTACAAGAAATCATTAGTGTCCTTAAATTATGTTTTCTTGGTGCCTTTTGAGTATAAGGAAATCATTTCCCACGGATCTTGAGGGCAGAGTTTTGAAGAGGATAGAATCAGGTAAATGTATTAATTACCAGTGAACCTTCTCCACATGCCGCCCAAGTTCTTTGACTGCTAAGTTTAAATCTGGAAATTTGAAAAAAACATTTCTCTAACCCTCCTCCCTCTCTAACTTCCTTTTCCAATCTTCCCCTTCGTAGACAAGCCAAAAGGGGTAGGGACTTGCATGTTAAGATGTTCTTTCCTCCCCTCCCTGCATTCATTCTTCTTAGTCACTCGAATTCTTGGTAGATAGAGAACAGTGGCAGATCTTCTTCTTAGTCACTCAAATTCTTGGTAGATAGAGAAACAGTGGCAGATCTTCTTCTTAGTCATTCAAATTCTTGGTAGATAGAGAAACAGTGGCAGATCTTTTCGTGATTGCTCTGTGCGTCACTGTGTCTGTGCTATCCACCTGGACCGGAAGGGAATTCTCCTCTGATTCTAGAATTTTCTCTTTTCCCCTCTAGCAGAAAGGGGCTGCCTCTCTCTCTCTCTCTCTCTATTGTGTGTGTGTGTCTTTTATCTCAGTTTATTTTAGCAATGTCTTGGGTAAGGTTCTTAACATGTTTTCACTATTTGTGTGGCTGTTAGCCAGATATAAATGTGGAGAACTGTAATATTTGTGAGGATTCGTCTCTGATAATTCAAAGTGCAGTGGCTTCTTTTTATTGTTATCTCATTACATTTACAGGGAGAAGTTTGAGAAAAGGGAAAAAATATACAAGGTACAGAGTGGGGAGGGGGATTTGCAGAGATTAGATAAAAACCAAGCAGCTATAGAGGGCTGGTTTGAAAACAGGATAAGGGGAGTTATCCCCTTTTATCACGCCTTACGAATGAAAGATTGATTTGAAAGCTGAGATAGGCTATCCAGGACTACCCAGGATAAACCCAGATAAAGGGTGACAACTCTAGCCCACCCTCTCACCCCTGATAACTAAAACTCGTCAAATAAAAAGGAGAATAAATAGGTTTTTTTGCTCGGAAAAGGGATAGATTATAGATGGATAGCCATATCTCTGGTAAGCTATCCAATTATCAAAATAGAAAGATTGGTAAATATAAGTGAAATTAATAAGGAAAATCTCGATATTTAGTAAAAGCTGGTATGAAGCATATTTCTGATATGGAACAGATCTATGGGTTTGGTCCTACTATCAAGCTTAGGGATGGTGCCACTGCAATGACCACAAATTGCTTTATGCCCAATGAAGTGAAGTTCCTTTCCATCCTTCTATTGACGCATTTGACTTTTAAGATATATTCATCCTTATTGCACATTCATGCACATCGTATGCCTAATTATGCTTCCTCAAATATTAGATGTTTCCTGAACTTATATGTTTCAGTCAGTGCCTAGGCCAGACGGAACTGTAGCACACACCATCTTGTGAGCTGCTTTTTTATTTATTGGTTTATAATAACCCTGCTTGGATTTTGCTGTTGCATTAGAAACTCCTTTTTCCTGTTTACCATTTCTGATGGTGTCTTATTCTTTATTGAAAAAGGTTATTGTCTTCAAACCTTTTTAATTATGTTGGTTCTTGGTAGTCAGGTACCTTTTACAGTAGTATCTTCAAGCATACTGTTGAAAAAAATGTTTTAACTATCACAGCATATGTTTCTTAATTTCTTAAGTTAGCTGTAATATGGTATAAAGATATAGTAATGGCCTGAAACCTTTTTAGGCATATACATGAATTCCAAATGTTGATAGACTAAAGGTCTTATTCTGAAACAAGAGTATCTTACTTTCATATCATCATTGCTGAATGTGGATGGAGATTGAGTGATATCATATTTATTATAGTTAGCCTGTGGGCTGAATAGATATTTATCTGCAATTGCCATGTTTGACTAGGTATGAAGAATCCATGAGAAGGTTCCAGCATGCTTTAGAGGCATGTGGGGTGAATCGATCTCTCATCAAGCAAGGAGTGAAAGAAGGTGACAATGTGATTGTTGGTGAGGTATGCTTTTATTGCCATATCCATTGTTCTTCAACTTTTAATATTTCAACTTACCCCACTTTCAAAAAAAATATTTCAACTAATTAACCCCTTCCTTGACCACAAAAGGGGGTAAACATTAGTTTACCCGCTTAAACAATGTTACTGTTTGGTTTTGTTAACTATCTAATAATCGGAGTCTTTCTTTGATAGGTTTTGAAAACCCCCATTTCTTTCATATGATCGAGTTGTATTTTTCCTGACCCTACCAGATGGAGATGGTGTGGCACGATTCTTCTAATGCATCAGGTCCTTCAAACACGAAAAAGTGGACGGCTGGCTCTGTGAAATGGCCACGGTGACAGAGAGATGACTTTGTTAGGAACTGTGGTAACTTAAAGGTGCTTTGGTTGTTTTAATCATTTATTTAGGTTGTTCACTTCTATTTGAGTAATTTTCCAGGCTTGTTTTATTCATTGTCTTTCTGAAATTTCTTGTCCATTGAGTGTTTCTCTTTATCTTTATATTATTTTACTTTCCCTTTTTTCTTTCTCAAATTGTGACTTACGCATCTTGCACCCCTATAGCGGCATTCAAGCAACGAAGCTTCTCATCGACAAGGGAGGTGGTGGTTTCGGTGGATCTGGATGAGGATTCTATTTACATCCTCTTCAACTTATCGGCTTTGCCTTATCGTTAACGTTATTGGACTCGGCAACAAGATTAAGGACTGGCAGCTGGGATGTTATAGACGTCAAGCATCTGCAGACAGAAATGAGTCCGGGGTCAGGTCCAACAAAATTCATGTCCCCATGAAGATTCCTATCCACTGATGGAAAAGGTGGGCTCTTCGTTTTCTCACGGAAGAAACATCTCTTGTGCTAGCTGGTGCAGATGGTTCCGAGAAAAAAAATGCTGTCGATGTACACACTGTTCGATTCTTTCAGAAGCCTGTAACAGCTCTCTTGTAACACCATTGGTTGATAAACGGACAAATTCGACGCCGAATTCAAGGCACCGTCTTCCATTTTCCTGGTTTTCAAAATATTTATTATGATGAGCCCCTCTCTCGGGTTTACACTCAGAAGTCAGAATTCATAGAAGGGATCGATCTAGCCCTGCCCTTCCTTTCCCAATGTAAACTTGTCTCGGCCATTCATGTTTGCTATTTATTTTCTGATGATTCTAAGAATTTTGAATCGTATCATCGTGACAATTGGATTATATCAACAGATGGCCTATGATCATGAGATGTAGTCAATAATTCTTTCTAAATGTATGCTCTTCTCCATGCAGTAACGAAACGAAACTTTACGAGTCATTCCATAGGAAGAAATTAAGAAAGATCTCAGTATATACATATGATCTATACATTTATGTATGTATATATGCGCCTGAGAACACCTGTGCGATAGCTGTGTCAGGAGATCGAGTGATGCCTCCTCTTCTGGAACTGCAGCCGAGCCTCCACGCCGCCTTCCGGCTTCTCGGACTTGAAATCCCTGAACCGGAGCAGCTCATGGAGTCTGCCGAGCTTCCTGGTGAAAGATTGGAGGATCCTGTGAGCCGGGTTGGGTCGAACGAGCTCTTGCTTCATGGAGACGTGATCCTTCTCCAGCTCGGTCAGCCTCCTGCGCATCCTCGCGATCTCCATCTTCAGCTCCCTGTTCTCCCGCCTCACCAGCGCGTAGTTGTCTCGGGGGGAGATGGCGCCGCTGCCCGGCCTCTGAAGGAAGTGCGGGGTATCTGCGGATCCCAAGAAGAAGAGACGGTCGTGAGCCCCGTTCATGGCGTTCCGGAGCCTCATCTGCTCGAAGTAGAGGACCTGCACGGCCATCTGGACGGGCAGCCTCTCGTTCTGGGCGGCGTGGCTGCATGCTTCCTGGGTTAGCTTCCGGCAGTTTATGGTCTTGCACAGGCGGTAGCGTTCTGATCCTTGATGCTGGGATGAACCTGGTTCGTCACGCAGAATTAGATATTACTCGGCCTGCAACACTGTTCATCTGCTGGGTATGTAATGTAACACATCCTTGCACATCAAAAAGAAATTATAGAAGCAGCATGCAGCTCAGGTGTACGTACGTACGTACATACCTCTCTGATACAGAAAATGAAATTATTACGTACATATGCCACAAACTTTTGACCTGCGTCTTTTAATTTATTGTATTAAACAGATAATTTAAAGTTTTATATCTGCAGGGATTAATTAAGCTGAGAGATTCTTTGAGACTATAAATATATATATTTGCAGGGAAAAGACTATATATACACACAAGTTACTATTAGGAAGAACGAGCTGTCATGAAGTCTTGAGACTGCAGAGCACTTTGGAAGGATAACTAAGGAGAAATATTAAGTGTATGCGAGTCCAAAATGGGTGCTGTTGAAGGGTAGTTTAGATCAGTGTGGGAAAAATATATATATAAAATATTAATTTTGAATGAGATGATTAATTTAAGCCGAAGAGCTCGGAATTTATTACCTTTAAGAAGATGTCAACAGCGCGGTACAACCATCGGCCACCACCCTCGCGTGCTCCGGCAGCAGCTCCGCCAGCGTAGTGAATTTGGAAGGCGTCAGGTTGGCATCCAGCGCGACCTCAGCCAGATAACCATCCAGAAGCTTTGCCACCTTCAGGATTAAGCTCTGCTCCGGAGATCCATGGCTGTCGAAATCGTAATCACCACCGTCGACCTTCTCCCCCTTTAAATAACGGGCGTGCTTCTCCCCATCCTCTTCCTCGTCCAGGTTCAAGAACATGGAGAAGATTCGTACAACCACATCCGTGTCGTGCAGTTGATGGTGATTAGTCCCGCTGCACATCCCTCCCGGTATCAGGACGTCCTCAAGAATAGCCTGGTCCAACTGCATGGCGATCCTTCTCTCCAAGTCTGCTCTGCAGATGGCGGACGCAGAGGCCACGGCCGCGGCCTTCAGGAGGCCCGAGAGGAACGCCATCTGCACGGGGCTCTTCCTCGACTGCGTTGGAAGCAAGCCCACTATGGCTTCTACGATGGCCCTTTGCCTCTGCTGTGTTTCTGCATCTGTCCGGCTTCCTCCCCCTTGACGGGCGTCTCCAGCTGCAGAGCCCTGGAGGGAATTGTTGGCGTAGTTGATCAGGATTCTGCAGACCGTGTCCTGCTTCAGACCCTTCGATTTCATGGCGGACAGCACCCTCCGGAAGAAATCCAGGCTTAGACCAGAGAGGGAATTGCCCCACCAGTCAATGGACGGCGGCTCTGTCTGATCTTGCTTCGTCGGCTTGCCATGCAGAATCTCCAGCTTGGATAGCCCCGACGTCAACTGCTCTCTGCACACGTTGGTGGCGATCCCGGCGATGATTCTGCCGACCAGGTTGGTTTCTTCGGCGGCGGGAAGAAGGGCCTCGCAGTGACGAAGAACGGATATCGAGCTAGGGACGCTGGGCAGCACAGCCTCCTTGATGTAGATCTCTGTGCGGGACTCCAAGTTCTTCTCTGCAAACTCCTCGAACATCTGTAGGAAGTGCGCAGCGCAGCGCAGCATGGCCACATTGGAGATGGTGATCTCGATGCTGACCCCGTAGCAGAACTTTGCTGCCAGTTCGAAGGCTTCAGCTCCGCCAGGGATGGTGGAGAGATGTAGCCGGCACAGTTTAGGATTATTTGCCTCGGACAGGAGCTTACGGATCTTCCCACTTCGAGAAACCAGAGGAAACTGTAGAAGAGAAAAAAAAATGGACAAAGAACATGGAATAATGGTAAAGAAACCGACGACGGACTGTACGTACGCACTCTCCAAATGATCAGGGCGCAACACGTACGATCATACTCTATAGACATGGTCAAACATCAAATAGATGGTGTCCTTGCTCCATTTTGATAGATTATTCCTACCCACTTTTGCTTTGATATATATGGGGTTATGCCCGTAAGCCGTAAGGTGAGACTGGGTTAACCTACTTGTGCATTGGTTTGACGAGACATGAGGCTGGGTTAACCCACTTTTCCAATGGGTTTGATGAGACATGATCAGGTGAAGGCCATGGTGGGCTTGATGGTTGGATAAGGAATGCGAATTAAGTAATATGTCCCTTGGTAGGATAGTTTATTTATTTTTTCTTTATCTCTAGTTTGATAATTAATCGAACCTAACCGGACAAATAAATCCACCTCAATCTTAAGATCTAATATGTCTACGTTCTATCCAGCCGATTTAAAGTTAGATACATTATTCTATCCGATTAAATCTTGACAAACCCTGAACATACGGCCGATCCGACCAGTAAAGGCCTGTTAACGAGGCTTTAACAGGCCATCGAACCAGGTTTACGTACGAAGCAAGCACAAGTTCAGTAGCTAGAGCTAGGCAAGTTTTCACTGTAAATGCTGTTGGATATATGTGTTATATATGACATTTGAGTTTTTATGGATATTCATAAATCTGTTGCATATTCCTTACTAGATATAATTTTTTTTACAAATATGTCAAATGATTTATTATAATATGCAGAATATGATAACAAAAGAATTTTACTGCTACGTATGCCACTTTAATAATTAATGTCCCATATCTTGAGTTGTTAAATGTTACTGTGAGATTACTCCAAAATTAAATGTCCTGACGCGAGAGTTATGAGATGTGTATATTGGTCTTACACCTTATAATATGGCCACATATATTTTCTCTGAAAATAACTTGTGTACGTAGACATATAATTTCATGCTGCGACTTAACGAAATCTGGGGAATTGATGTGTACGTACATTGCATACCGTCTTTTTCTCAAAATGCTAACTTTCATTTGTGGTGCTCTACAGAGGATAGGAGAGGGCACTACACAATAGACTCAGCTAAAACTCTGATGTTAGAAACAGTAAAGAAATGTTCAACTTATCGAAATTGAGAACGAAGAAAGAAACTATTATTGTCACTGTACTTTTTACAGATATGTTAGGGATATCGAAGTGAGTATACATATATAATGCTGCAATTAAGCTATTGGCTAAGGAATCAGCTAGGGACAGTGGTGAAATGGAGGCAAATATGTGCGCTAGCTGCACTTCGGGACACATTCATATATACTTTATTTCAAAAAAATTCATACCGATCGATCTTCGTACGAATATCATCTTATAAGTTTGTATTTTACGTTAGTTTGTATAGAAATTATTGGTAACATTTATGGCTGCAGACCGGGGTTTTTGAAACTAATTAAGAGAAACTTGCGCGTAAAGCCATATGTGAATGTTCATACGCAGAAATCAGACATTCGATCTAGACAGTCAAATTAAGTAGCAGGAATCCAATCAACCGTTTAAGGCATGCGGATGAAACCATTAATTTCGCACTTGGAGATTTCTTAATTACCTTGTGAAGCGAGAAGCTTGTCGTCCCAACGTCGACCGTGATATCACTAGAAACGTCCACAGACGGTGGCCTGCAGAATGGTTCATGCATGGTTCTTGAACTAATCAGTATCTAGTTAATTAATTATTTAATTTCTACAAGAATATTAAACACGTACGGCCGTGGCTTGCAGAATGGTTCATGATTCTGCACGCATATGGTTAGGTTTGGACTTTTCTAAATACGAGTCCTAACGATTTTGGAAACGCAATCTCTATCTTTTGGTCCCTAATTATAAGATATTATGGATGACTTCTTATACTATCTGGCTTTAGCTGCTGCTTCCACAAAAACTGGCCTTAAACTCGTGGTTTTTCTTCTGATCATGTGGTCTAATGTAACTGGTTCTTTCATAGTTAATATATATCATAACATAAGATATCATCTTTCAAATCCTCTAATTCGAGAACTTCTCAGAAAATCATGTAACGAGATCGTACAGAATAGAGAGAGGATCTTATTTTAGAAGATGAATGAATGAGATGGCGATCGAGGAAGAAGAGATATATACCACTCGGCGGTGTGACGGGTACTCAGGCTCGTTCGGAACGTCCTCTTTCCAGGGATCCACTGCTTCGACTCGGCCACGGTAGCAATTCCCATCTCTTCCCCCGGCCCCGTCGTCCGTCTCTCTTGGAGAAGGAACACAGTCTCTCCTTCCTCCTACTCCAGCCCTTTCGGGTCGGGAAAGGATGGCACACTTTTGAGGCACTACATACTAAGGGAAATAGATAGCCAGAGAGGATCTTTGGCTTTTATATTTCTGTAAGGGGACGTCTCTCTCTCTCTCTCTCTCTCTCTCTATCTCTCTCTCTCTCTCTCTCTCTCTCCTCTCTCTCTCTCTCTCTCTCTCTCTCTCTCTCTCTCTCTCTCTCTCTCTCTCTCTCTCTCTCTCTCTCTCTCCTCTCTCTCTCTCTCTCTCTCTCTCTCTCTCTCTCTCTCTCTTCTCTCTCTCTCTCTCTCTCTCTCTCTCTCTCTCTCTCTCTCTCTCTGAGTAAGTGGTGAAAGCTTTACTATAGCAGATGGTTCTGAAAGCCCGATAGTATGGCAAACCAAGAGGGGAGGTGAATTGAGTTTGCCCAACAATTCGTTTGAGCAACTCCCCAAATTAAATCCACAGCACAAGACAGTCCCAAAGAGGAGCAAAGATGGATAGTAGCACAACTTAGCACAGATTTAATATGCAAACCACAAGTCCAACAAAGCAAGACCAAGCCTGAACTATTAATATGACAAGGAGAAATTCTAGAAACTTAGATAAACGCAGAACACAAGAAGAGGACAGAAGAGATGGATAAGCAAACCACTGCACAGAGAATTTTTAGGTGGTTCGACCTCACCCACGTGAGATCTACGTCCACCCCTTCACAACTTGTGAAGGATCCACTAGCCTGGCCAGAAGCTACAACACACACACACAAACACGGAGTCCCCCTGAACTCCAAGGATGCGAAATGCACCCAACAACTCACACACACACTATGGCCTCACACACACTGTAAATCTGAAGTTTAGAGCATGGATCTACAAGTAAGCTCAAGAAATCGTGTATGCACAAATAAGAGAAGCTAAGATAGATGAAATCCTCCTTGTTAGCTCGTCAATGTTGTTGTAGGTTGATCCCATTGCTTCCAGCTTGAAGCCTTCACAGATCTTCACGTTCCAGAGCTCCCCCTTTGTCAATGGCCCATCAATCTTCTAGAAACTTCATGGATCTTCTAACTTTGCTTCAGATCTTCAAGTATGCTCACGTCCCAGCTTGGCCCCAACACTTCAAACCTCAAATCTGTAAGATCAGAGAAAAGGGGGCACAAAAACCAAGGACATCCTCCATGGACGTGAGAGCCAAAATGGAGGCGGATGGAGAGGGATCTAGCCAGAAATGGATGAGAATATTTCCCTCTCTCACCCCAAATGGTGAAAGAGTAAAGGTATATATAGGGGGGAATGTTAGGGTTAGAGAATCTCACTAAAAGAGGTCCCACGTGTGAGCAAAAAGTAGCCAACAGTCGGAAGCGGTCGACCTCAGCCATGGGGCGGTCGACCTCAACCAAAACAGGGCCAAAAATCCCTTCCTGAGAAAAGCGGTCGACCTCTTCACATGGGGCGTCGACCTCAAGCCAACTTGTGCAGAAACCCAGTTCTGCGAAAAACGGTGGAGTCCCCTGTTTTGCTTTGCAAACACTTTGAACCTGCTCAAAAAACTTTGAACATTCTTTCCAAATCTTAAATATGGGTTAGTGATCATCATAACAAACTTTGATGACAATTGGAGATGTGTAAGTCAAGATAAGCTCAATTTATTTACATGTATTGAAGGAAAAACACTTGTAAACCAACAGCCACTTTGCCATCATCAAAATCCATGACTGGGAGCTAACAATCTCCCCCTTTTTGATGATGACAAAACACCATAATCTATCTAGAAAGTAATCAAAAGAGTATTCACAATTGTATGCAAGAGAGTTGAATCAATATCCACAAGTATTGAAATTGATATTCACATTAGCTTAACAAAAAGGATCTCAACATATTCACATTTCTATCGCAAAAAGAGATTCACCATAGACATCAGAAAAGAAGTTCTGATCATGCCATCAACAGGTATCCAACCAAACCAAAGACCATCAAGAGATCATAAGATAATGTGCCATAAAACCATTTCATAAGAACATTCCATCAATCTAATCCATCATCACAGTCCAAAAACATAGACAAGTCCAAACCTAGGACCTAAAGACACCTTACCTACTCTACCCTACTCTACATGCTGTGCTCATACATTAAGGCTCACACAATCAAGCACGCATGCAAAACATACTATAGCTAGATAAGTAGATAAACTACTCCCCCTTTTTGACATCATCAATTAGAGGTTGTAGTGAAAAGTACTGAGGGAATAAGAAAGTGCATTGTTCATTACACAACCATGAAAGAGAGTGAGTTCAATTTCCAGGAGGGGGTTGGCGGGTTTGTCTTAAGCAAAGACTCTTGATTTCTTGAAGAAGGAAATTTTGAACATGCTGGTCTTGGCGGATTTGGTTAGCATTCATAGCCAAATTCCCCACGCTGACCTCCAAGGCTTGGAAGCGATTCTCTAAGGCATTCATTCTCTCTTCAAATCTGTCAGGGTGAACATTCGGAGGAGGCTCATGTGAAGTGAACTGCTCAGCATTACCACCCATAGGAATGTCGTCAGGCAGTGCAGAAAATTCTGGTGCTTCATGCTCAACAGGAGTGCCATCTTCATCATCTTGATCATTTTCATCACTTTCATCATCCGTATCATGTGGAGGAGCAGAACTCAAGTTCCTTGCAATCTGGTTGCCAACAATCTGATACTTCATGAATTTCTCCAGAAAATTTCTATTGTAAACATAACTTGGGAGAAGATGCTCTTGAACCTCATCAGAGAGATCAATGTTGTGATACATGAAAACTTTTGTAAGAAACCCGGCATAAGGAAGCTTTCTCTTGAATTGCTTCTTACAGATGAGGAGAAGCTCCAACATTAGACACGGAAGGCTAACTCGAATACCATTGAAAATATGAGCAAATAGAAATCGATGCACATTTGTTACTTCATCTTTGCTCCCAGCCTTGGATAAATGATAGAGGTAATGATATGATGAAACACGCGTTGAAATGGCGGGAACATGTTAGCATTGATCTTTGTTCCAGAAACAAACTCCATAGAAGGATCTTCAGTCATCATATAATAATCTCCTTGCTATTATAGTCTGCCTTTTTAGTCTCCCCAAGCCTAGGAACACCTAGGGCTGCACTTAGCATTCGTGCTGTGAGAGAAATCTTTACCCCCTTTACAACAGTAAACTGCATTTTGTCCTCCTGATACATGTTGTTATAAAACTCATGGACTAAGGAGGGGTAGAAGCCTTCATCATATGACATTATCTCCACCCATCCTTGAGATGCAAATGACATTTGTAGAAATGGAAATAGGGGCTCAAGATCATCAAAGTCCACAATGCGTGGAGTAGGATACCTCTCATGATGGGGCGCATTTGAGGGGGTACATGAGGTTCCTCAGCCATCGGTTGCTTCTCCCTTTCTTGGCGCTGACTGGATCCTTCTCCTTGCTCAAGAAGGCGTCGGGGACGATGAGCCACCCTCTTCTTGTTCATCATGGAGATAAGAGGAGAGGTGGATGTCCAAAGAGAAGGGTTCCAAGCCGAGATCAAAAGAATGAGAACAGGGAATGTGGCTAGGGATTGGGTTTCCTGTGCACAAAGGGAGATGGAGGGGAAGAGGATGGTGTGTGAGGGTGAATGGGGTGAAGTGTGTCACTGGTAGGGATGAGAGGAAAGGGGGAAACGGCTAGGGCTTGGGGGGAAAAGGGAAAGGTGAAGGGAAAGGGGGCGGTTCGATGAGCATTTAAAGGCCCCAGCCGGAAGCGGTCGACCGCCTGGGGGATCGCGGTCGATCGCCTGCAAGCAGGACGCCTAATAGGCATCCTGGCAAAAGCGGTCGACCGCTCCAAGATGGAGCGGTCCACCGTTTTTCCCAGAACAGGGAAAACGGCTGAAGAACAGTGCACAGGCCCCCTTTTTTTTTTTTTGGATTGAGTGGGGTTTCATGGGTTGTTTCAAGTGGGGTTTGTTTTGGGATTTTTCAAGGAATGGTTAGGCCCAAAAAAGAATTCAAGAGCATTGCAAAATTAGTCCTTTAACACCCTCCTTTCTTTTGTTAACTCATTTTCATTTATGGTATAATGACTTGCAATTATTTAAATCAAAGGAGATG
This sequence comes from Colocasia esculenta, assembly GCA_014218235.1. Taxonomy (NCBI): domain Eukaryota; kingdom Viridiplantae; phylum Streptophyta; class Magnoliopsida; order Alismatales; family Araceae; genus Colocasia; species Colocasia esculenta. The sequence continues at coordinate 6,728,245 of CM024763.1, read as the reverse complement.
GTTTATGAACAAAATGTCAAGGAGGTCTGAAATTACTATATACTAACATGCATCACACAAGGGTTGTAGAAACACTCAAAAAATCATTCAAGCATTCAATCATTTCAATGATATGCAATGAAATTTACTCTATATTGCACATGCCCAACTCTCTACGAATTGTGGTGAACCTATCCTCACTAAGTGGCTTGGTGAAGATGTCTGCAAGTTGATGTGTAGTGCCAATAAAAACTAATTCAAAATCACTTTTAGCTACGTGATCCCTAAGAAAATGATGACGGACTTCAATATGCTTTGATCGTGAATGTTGGATTTGATTTTTGAACAAGTTTATTGCACTGGTATTATCGCACATTATAGGAACACATTTCAGATCAACATGATAGTCAATTAGCTGGTGTTTGATCCAAAGTACCTGAGCACCACAACTTCCGGCGGCTATGTATTCAGCCTCGGCCGTTGACAGTGCCACGGAATGTTGTTTCTTGGAGGCCCATGAGACCATGCATCCACCAAGAAATTGACAACTTCCGCTTGTACTTTTCCTGTCAATCTTACAACCAGCATAATCGACATCGGTGTAAGCAATCAACTTGAGTTCACAGCCGATAGGAAACCACAAACCAAGATCAATGGAATGAATGAGGTATCTAAAAATTCTTTTTACTGCAATCATATGAGACTCTTTTGGACAAGATTGAAACCGAGCACATAAGCCTACACTGAACTGAATATCGGGTCGACTTGCAGTAAGGTATAGCAAAGAACCTATCATACCTCGATACAGTTTTTGATCAACTGATTTACCTTGCTCATCCTTGTCTAGCTTGATTGTTGTTGCCATGGGAGTTGTGAGAGGTTTTGCATTCTCAAATTCGTACTTCTTCAAAAGCTCCTTGATGTACTTCACTTGATTTATGAAGATTCCTTCTTTTGCTTGTTTGATTTGAAGTCCCAGAAAGAAGGTTAGCTCACCCATTAAGCTCATCTCAAATTCCCCCTGCATTAGCTTGGCAAAATCTTCACATAACAAATCATTAGTAGCACCAAAGATTATGTCATCCACATACACTTGTACTACTAAGATGTCCTCTTTGCAAGATTTTATAAAAAGAGTAGAATCAACAATGCCTCTTTTGAAACCTTTTTCAAGCAAGAATGAACTCAACCTATCGTACCAAGCTCTGGGTGCTTGTTTTAAGCCATACAAAGCCTTTTGTAGTTTAAAAACATGGTTTGGATTTTTATGATCTTCAAAGCCGGGGGGTTGTTCAACAAACACATTTTCTTTAATGAAACCATTTAGGAAGGCACTTTTCACGTCCATTTGAAAGAGTTTAAAATTCATGGAACATGCAAAAGCCAACAAGATTCGAACTGCTTCCAGTCTTGCAACTGGAGCAAAGGATTCTTCAAAATCAACCCCGAATTCTTGGCAATAGCCTTTGGCAACAAGCCGGGCTTTGTTCCTAGTGACCACACCCATTTCATTCATTTTGTTTCGAAACACCCACTTTGTTCCGATAACGGGATGATCCTTAGGACGTTGCACTAGAGTCCACACATTGTTTCTTTCGAATTGGTGTAACTCTTCATGCATTGCCAAAATCCAAGAGTCATCTTGAAGAGCTTCTTCAATGCATTTTGGCTCAATTTGAGAAATTAAAGCAATGTAATCTTGTTCCATTACCTGTCTGTGGGAGGACCTTGTTCTCATACCTTCTGATGGTTCACCAAGAATATTTTCGGCTGGATGGCTTTTCATTATCTTCCAAGCTCTTGGTAACTCAGTGTGTGTCCTTTCTTGCTCTTGAAGTGTTTCTATGCTTGGATCACCTTGAGTTGCATTACAGTCTTGCGTTGGATCATCCAAGTTGATTTGCACATCAATTTCTGGAGGAATGACATCTTTTCCTTTGTCTTGTGAGCTTGGCTTTTCCTTAGAATGAGAGTGATTAGTTTCATCCTCATCACATTTCCTTTCATCCAAAAAGTCATTAGATTCATCGAAAATGACATGAGGACTTTCCTCAACAACCAAATTCTTTTTATTAAATACTCGATAAGCTCTTGAGTTAGTAGAGTATCCAAGGAAAATACCTTCATCACTTCGAGCATCAAACTTACCAAGATCTTTCTTACCATTGTCAAGGATGAAGCAATGACAGCCAAATGGCCTGAATGAGCAATTGTTGGCTTCTTCCCTTGAACAGCTCGTATGGGGTCTTCTTGAGTATGGGCTGAATCATCGCGCGGTTGACAATGTAACAAGCTGTGCTTACCGCCTCCGCCCAAAAATATCTTGGTAGGTTGTTCTCGTTGAGCATCGTCCTTGCCATATCCACAAGGGTACGGTTCTTCCTCTCCACGACTCCGTTTTGTTGGGGTGTCCTAGGAGAAGAAAAATGATGAGTGTACCCATGTTCATTGCAAAAAGCATCAAACTCCATATTCTCAAACTCCTTCCCATGATCACTTTGAATGCATGTAATTAGATAACCTTTATCATTTTGGATCTTTTTACAGAAATTTTCAAATTCATTCAAGGCATTGTTCTTATGAGCAAGGAAAAACACCCAAGTATATCGCGAAAAATCATCGACAATAACGAAACCATAACTCTTACCACCTAGACTTGAGGTCCTTGTGGGGCCAAACAGATCTAGGTGTAGGAGTTCCAAAGGACGCAATGTTGAAACAATATTTTTTGGTTTGAAAGATATTCGTGTTTGTTTGCCTTTGGCACAAGCCCCACATACCTTATCACTTTCAAACTTTAATTTAGGCAAGCCTTTGACTAGATCATGTCTAGACAATTTGGAGATAACCCCAAAGCTAGCATGTCCAAGTCGGCGGTGCCACAACCAAGTATCATTCTCACTTCTAGCCATCAAACAAAAATCATCGGTAGACACCTCGTCAAGATCAATTGTATATACATTGTTATTTCTATGTCCTACAAACTTTATTTCATTGGATGTTCTATCTACAATTGCACAAAAAGAAGTTTCAAAAACTATCTTGTAGCCTTTATCACACATTTGACTTATGCTTAACAAGTTGTGATTCAAACCTTTCACAAGTAGGACATTTTCAATAGAGTTGGTAGAGTCCTTACCAATGTTCCCAATACCAATGATTTTACCTTTATCATCTCCACCAAAAGCTACCTCACCTCCATCTTTGGCTTGCAAATTTATGAAATGTGATCTATCTCCCGTCATGTGTCTTGAACATCCACTGTCTAGGTACCATTTCTTCGTCCTTGCTTCAAGACACACCTGCAAAACAATCATTTCTTATCCATGGGTTTTTGGTACCCAAATACTTTTGGGTCCATGAGAGTTAGTCATCTGTTTCACCATGTCTTTCCTAATCCAAACAGTTTTGACTTTGTGAGCATTTCTTTTGATCCAACAATGTAACACATCATGTCCTTTCCTACCACAATAATGACATGTAATGTGAGGAACATTCATGTGCATAGTGTCATTGTGATCATGAACATGTGTTCTATAGTGAGCATGAGCTGAGGGAAAAGTGTGTGTGGCATGCACAAATGATGTGGTCAATTTATCTTGAAACTTGCTCTTCTTTGTTGGCATGTATCCAAGACCTTCCTTTTGAAAATTCACTTTTAATCCTAGCATGGTGTCTAAGTTGCTTTTGCCTTTTACAAACTTAGACAGGGTATGATTTAAATCTTTAATCTTCTCAACTTTGCAAACAAGCTCATTTTTCAGTTCAGAAAGATCCTTTTCAAGCAAGACAATTTTTTCAAGCAATGTTTCATTTGTCTCTTTTAATTCACTGTTTTGCAAGTTCAAGGCTTGGATTTTATCGGTGTTCTCATGATCATGAACCATGTGTTCAATCTTTCCTTTTAGACCTCTGTTTTCACTTTTTAACTTCTTGTATTTTTCATACAAGTTCTCATATGCAATTTCCCATTGGTCATTGGAAATAGAAATGGTTTCATAATTTACCTCACTTGGTTCTTCTTCTTGAGCCATCAAGCAAACACTAGGCTCGTTGCTTTCTTCGTCACTTGAAGTCTCCTCTTCCTCATCGCTCCATGTTGCGATCATAGCCTTTGGCTTCCTTCTTGTATCTTTCTTGAATTTCTTGTGTAGTTCCGGACACTCTCCTCTCATGTGCCCGGGCTTTTTGCACTCATAGCAGATAATTTCATCCTTCTTGCTTGTCTCCCCTTTGCTTGGAGAGTTCTTCTTCATTTGCTTCTTGTAGGGTTGTGAGCCTCTTCTCTTCTTCTTGAAGAATTTTCTGACTTGCCGCGTGATCATGGCGATGTCGTCTTCATCGGCATCTTCTGACTCATCCTCTGCACTTGATTCTTTAGAACAAGATGCAACCTTCAGGGCAAGTGTCTTCTTTTTCTTGGTTTCATCTTCATTTCTCTTCATATTGATTTCATAGGTCATCAATGATCCTATGAGTTCTTCCAATGTGAGAATTGTCAAATCCTTTGAGTCCTCTATGACTGTAGCTTTGGTGTGCCACGCCGGTGACAGTGACCTCAACACTTTCCTCACCAACTCAGTGTTTGAGTATTCTTTGCCAAGACCTTTCAGTCCATTTGTTATCTCAGTGAGACGAGCGAACATTTCTGAAATTGTCTCATCTGGCTTCATTTTAAACAGCTCATAGTCGTGTACCAACAAATTTGCTTTGGTCTCCTTTACTTCAGATGTTCCTTCATAGATAAGCTTCAGTTTGTCCCACATTTCTTTTCCTGATGTGCACATTGAAACACGTGAATATTCATTAGGATGCAGTGCACATTGCATGATATTCATTGCATTGAAGTTAATGCAAGATTTCTTGATCTGTTCCTCTGTCCATTTTTCTTCATCTCTGGGCAACGGATAAGGGCCTTTATCCACCACTTTCCACACCTCATAATCTTGAAATCTCAGGAAAACATACATCCTATTTTTCCAATAGGGGTAGTTCGTTCCATCAAAAAATGGAGGGCGGTGGATAGAGTGTCCTTCTGGATCAAACCTCTATTTGCCATAACTAGGATCTCTCAAGGTCGTTAGACCACAAATAAATAGAGCCTTAGCTCTGATACCAATTGAAAGCCCGATAGTATGGCAAACCAAGAGGGGGGGGGGGGGTGAATTGAGTTTGCCCAACAATTCGTTTGAGCAACTCCCCAAATTAAATCCACAGCACAAGACAGTCCCAAAGAGGAGCAAAGATGGATAGTGGCACAACTTAGCACATATTTAATATGCAAACCACAAGTCCAACAAAGCAAGACCAAGCCTGAACTATTAATATGACAAGGAGAAATTCTAGAAACTTAGATAAACGCAGAACACAAGAAGAGGACAGAAGAGATGGATAAGCAAACCACTGCACAGAGAATTTTTAGGTGGTTCGACCTCACCCACGTGAGATCTACGTCCACCCCTTCACAACTTGTGAAGGATCCACTAGCCTGGCCAGAAGCTACAACACACACACACAAACACGGAGTCCCCTGAACTCCAAGGATGCGAAATGCACCCAACAACTCACACACACACTATGGCCTCACACACACTGTAAATCTGAAGTTTAGAGCATGGATCTACAAGTAAGCTCAAGAAATCGTGTATGCACAAATAAGAGAAGCTAAGATAGATGAAATCCTCCTTGTTAGCTCGTCAATGTTGTTGTAGGTTGATCCCATTGCTTCCAGCTTGAAGCCTTCACAGATCTTCACGTTCCAGAGCTCCCCCTTTGTCAATGGCCCATCAATCTTCTAGAAACTTCATGGATCTTCTAACTTTGCTTCAGATCTTCAAGTATGCTCACGTCCCAGCTTGGCCCCAACACTTCAAACCTCAAATCTGTAAGATCAGAGAAAAGGGGGCACAAAAACCAAGGACATCCTCCATGGACGTGAGAGCCAAAATGGAGGCGGATGGAGAGGGATCTAGCCAGAAATGGATGAGAATATTTCCCTCTCTCACCCCAAATGGTGAAAGAGTAAAGGTATATATAGGGGGGAATGTTAGGGTTAGAGAATCTCACTAAAAGAGGTCCCACGTGTGAGCAAAAAGTAGCCAACAGTCGGAAGCGGTCGACCTCAGCCATGGGGCGGTCGACCTCAACCAAAACAGGGCCAAAAATCACCTTCTTGAGAAAAGCGGTCGACCTCTTCACATGGGGCGGTCGACCTCAAGCCAGCTTGTGCAGAAACCCAGTTCTGCGAAAAACGGTGGAGTCCCCTGTTTTGCTTTGTAAACACTTTGAACCTGCTCAAAAAACTTTGAACATTCTTTCCAAATCTTAAATATGGGTTAGTGATCATCATAACAAACTTTGACGACAATTGGAGATGTGTAAGTCAAGATAAGCTCAATTTATTTACATGTATTGAAGGAAAAACACTTGTAAACCAACAGCCACTTTGCCATCATCAAAATCCATGACTGGGAGCTAACAGGTTCTTCAATGCAGGATTAAACCGGGTTGTTTTGGGATTAATGGCTGTTCAAACCACTGATCATTTGTGCAAGATCTTTAAAAAATTGCAGACAAATGATAACGTGTCGCGTGTGGCGAGGCTTTACGCCGTCCTTTTGGCCAAAGTTAAGGTCAGATAAAGCGGTGATTAGATATCTCTTTGCCGACCCGAAACAAAACCAAGTCCGAAGGACTTCCTCTTTCTGTACATGATCTATGCGCCATGATCCCCCCTGCATTTCGCGGTTGCCTGTGGGACAACCCCAATCCTTGCAGCTCCACCATGCATGCAGTTGCAGTAATCATAAGTAGATGAAGAAAACAGAGAAAACAAACTTTAATTGGAGAGGAACCAGAACTCCGTAAGTAATTAAACAGACTGATGCATATATATATTCCCATGAAGATTGATGCCACTGCAGTATAGTACTGTCACCAGCTTAATTTAAGATCGGGAGGGTCACTCCTTTGTCAGTGTTGTCGATGCGGCCTCCATCAGTATTGGGTAGTGTTTGTTGGTGTGCATGGAAGGGCCGAGAGGAGCTCTTCTTCGACCCCGATATCGGGTGCCGAAGCAGGGGCGAACAGCTACTATAAGAAAAGATGAAGTCGGCCTTCGAATTTTTAATGGAAAAGGTGGGAGGAAGCGTGGAAATAGACGAGAGCTTTGGAATCATTAGTGCAGAGAAAGGGTTGTGACACTAATTATGGCAAGCACTATGGAACCCGTCCCTCCTCCCCTGCGTGCTTCACTGCTTCCCCTTTAAATTATTGTGAGAATCCCAACCTCCGCCCACCCACGTCGCACTCTTGGTCACTGATCAGGGGGCCCGGCCCTGCGTTTTCCTGTCGGAGGCGGCACATATATATTAAAGCTTGAAGTGGCTACACTAGTCAAGAACGAGACATGCACACGACTAATTACGATATATACGTCGTCTCTAAACCTCCGTCTCAGTTTAGTCTCGTCGTCTTCGTCTCTTCTTGCTTTTAGCGCCGGTGCAACAGGCCGGAATATATAGTTTTTAATCTATAGACAGAAATGGGCATGTTCTTAGGTTTTCTAGGCTACTGGCATGTTCTTTTAGTTCAGTCGTCTTGCAGGTGCATCTATGTATTCTTCTACGTGATACGATGCCAAAGAAAAGGAGATGCATGACCATCTCGCCAGTATTCTTTGTATTATAAGCTAGGTAGTGTTACATGCTTCTGCGTTGTTTACGTGTTCATGTATATCAGGTACTTTAATTTTGCCCTTTTTCCTTTATACTTTGATAACAAGTTAGACAAATCATAGAGAAGCTAATCATGTATTGTTTAATCTGAAAAATAATTTATTTTATTTTGAACAGACTAACCTAAAAACTACTCAAGTTAAACTACATGTTTTATTTTGAATAGACTAACCCCAAAAAACTAACTAGTTTAATATTCCACCAACTACTTTGATTAACGTGTGTTTTTATTTATTTATATATATTTTTTAAAAAACATCCCACATTTACTTGCGTGGATCTTATATATTATACCCTAGCTCATCTTATCTCACTTAAAGTGGCCCCGTATTAATCTGGCTAATCTTATTTAGTCTTAAATTAATATGGATCGAAATTAGGTGGACAGAGGAAAATGTAAGTTTTGTGTGCTCCTTTTCTTGTGCTCAAGTGCATGATATCAAAGTGACTAGTCAAGAATATATAAGACGATAAGCTCAATACGAAAGGCTTCTGAAACCTTTTTGGTCGCTTCTCCCATCACCTTTCTAGTCTTATGGATGGAGGTATAAATTAAGGAATATTTTGATCGGATACTTAATTGAAGAATTCTTTGTATGTGCTCATTGAATTGAAGTTAATATGCCAAGTAACTGAATGATCAACCATATAACTACGTACGTAGATAGGACGCGCATGTAGTGTTAATTAATGGGATAAAACCATGATAAAAGAGCACTTATATCGATCATGCATATATATGAAGCACCAGCCATAGATCGATGGAACACAAAAAGAGATCCTTTAAGATTTGGATGTGCTATTCGATGCGATTAATTTAACACGAAACAGATGAAGATTTGTATAATCCTAGCTATAAGAGCTAGTGCGCTAACTAAAGTCATATGATCACTTGATGGTTTGTCCGAGAACTACAAAGACCGGCGACGGCCGCGGATTGAGAAAGATAAATCGAAGATTCCAAGCGGCATCTAATTCAACAAAGTGAGCTAACATGTTTGTCAAATCTTTTGATTAGAAGCCACTTTTGGGTTTCACACTTTTAATGTGAGGAAGGTAAATGGAGAGATGAAAAGTGATCAAATTTGCTCCAACATCCAATTTTTCTCATGGTATGATAGAAATTAGAAAATGAAGTGGAAGGTGGAGTACATTAATGAACATACCATGGTTCAACGTTTTTGATGTTGTTGGATCACTTGTCAAGTAAACCATGAAAGAGGTCCAGCACCCTGCCGGGACGATCGAGGATATTCTGGTGGGTCAATTGGGCCACCGCTCAGGGGCTAGTTTGGGTTTGACCCAAGAGTTAGCGGGCCCGGGTACCCCAAGCCTTAGATTGGGCCACTTGGCCCAGGGACGTCTACCCAACAAACTAAGCCTGCGCTGTCCTACTTAGACGTCCGTTATTCTCTTAAGCATGTGATACGTTCATCTGATCCCTTTAAATGGTCTTCGTCAAAAAAATAAAAATAAAGAAGGCAAGAAGATCTAACTAACAATAATTTCAGTATAGACAACACTACTTTTATTTCCTCATTCCCAAGGTGACAAATCCCAGAAGATGCAAGGACTGGAGGCCAATTAGCCTTTGCAATGAAATGTATAAAATCATCTCAAGGCTACTGGTCAACAGACTTAGAGGGGTTCTCAGTAAACTGGTGTCCATAGAGCAGACAGCATTCATTCAAGGCAGAAGCTTGGTTGACAACAATCTAGTTGCTCAGGAGATCGAACATTAATTCTATGAATGACAAGAGAAGACCTAGAGACATGGTTATGATGAAATTAGATATGGAACAAGCTTATGATAGGGTGGACTGGAATTTCATTGATGAGGTCCTACTTTACATGGGGTTTGGAGAAAAATGGAGAAGATGGATAAGAGTTTGTCTGTCGAGAGCTTCAATGGCAATTCTCATTAATGGGACCCCTGGCAGGTGGTTCACCCCAACAAGAGGCTTGAGGCAAAGAGACCCCTTGTCACCCTACTTATTTGTTCTCATGTCAGAGGTACTGTCAGCCACAATCAAAGAGGCAAATGAGAAAGGCATGATACAGAGCTACAAGCACAAGAATACCAGTCTGGACATCAATCATTTACTTTATGCAGATGATGTCCTGCTGGTGGCAAAAGCTGAAGAACCAGAGATTTCAGCCTTCCAAGAGGCTATTCATAAATATTGTTCCTGGTCAGGACAGAAGGTCAACATGCACAAATCAAGACTTCAAATTGCAAAATCAGTCAATAAGGATGTTGCTAAGAGAATTTTCTCCCCAACAGCTCCTGCAGATAATTGTTAAGCTCCCTACAGCTGGGTCTGACTGTGAAGATGAGAGGTTTTGGGTACCAGACTGTCATGGCCGCTTCAAAACGAAGTCTGCATGCAGAATTATAAGATTGGGGAAAGAGAGGGAGGAGGAAGAGATAATAGAGTGGAATGTGATCTGGAAATGTCCAACTATGGAGGGAATTAAAATTCTCCTATGGAAAATGGCTTGGGGGAGACTACCAACTAAAACATACCTGTTTCATTGTAGAATTGTTTTTGAGGCTACATGTGTTGCAGACAATGAAGATGTTAATCATGCGTTGATCCACTGTAGAGAAAATGGTAAGGTCTGGGAAGAGACTGCAAAGCATTTAAACTGGTCGGAAAGAACAGAAAGCATTCACAATCTCTGGGTAAGATGTACAAAGTGGAAGGAAGATAATTTTATTGGAGTATACACGAAGGCAGTGGCAGCGGTGACAATTGAAGCACTGTGGAATCACAGAAATAAGCAGAATTTTGATAGAACTGAGGATGTTCAATGTTTGAAGGCTTCGAGCATCATCATCAGAGCCGAGGAATTCTTGGCAGAAAACAGAGAATTATGGTGTAAGTCAGTGGTAGAAGATGCGTTGTAGAAAGAAATTTGCAGGAGCTGGGGATACTGATCGATCAACATTGGAAGACCATGTAAAGAAGAGAGAGAAAATGGCAGAAACCAGATGAGGACTGGGTTAAAGTGAACTTTGATGGCGCATCCAAACTTGAAGAAGGAAGCCTGGAAGCTGGCTCGGGTTTCATCATAAGGGATCATAGAGGGGAGGCCCTTTCAGCGATGAGCTACTACTGCCAAGCTCTTAATAGTTTAAAAGCAGAAGCAAACGCAGCAGCTAAAGCCTTAGAGATCACAACCGAATTATTCTGCCAAAAGTTCAAAGGGCTTTGGATAGAAGGGGAAAACAGAATAGTGGTGGATTCTATCAAAGGTAGTTCCAGTACACCACAAGAAATCAAAACTTGGATGGAACCGTTTGCAGATAAGATCAGCAATTGGGAAGCGGCGGCAGACTGGCTGGCAAAGGAAGCAAGGAAAGCTAAATTTGATATGAGTTGGACATCAGCATTGCCCCAGGAACTCCATCAAATCTGCTTGGAAGAGAGGATTTGGGAACCACCTTGAAAGGGATCAGGATTGTTACTTGGCCCTGCTGTAGTCGGCAGTCTAATAGTAGTACATGGAAGGTCTCAAATTACCAAAAACAGATCTGTTTAAATTTTTCATGGGCAGAAAAGGAATCGATCGATTGCCTCAGAAATAAGCATATTAATTACTGTTTTCTCGTTTTTGACATTTTTAGTTAATTAGTGTAGGAGATAAAAGTACGGATATTATAGCGAACAGTTTCTGAAGAATGCTTGGGCGCTGCTAATCATGAAGATGATCTATGTCTATAGACATGTTTGAACATTGACATGAAGAAGAATATACAGGATCTCAGTGTGATAAAAGGAATGTAAGCTTCATACTGATGCTGGAAGGATCCTGTTGATAGCACACTAATGGAAGATCGAGTTAACAAAGAAGAGAAAGCAATTTTTTGAGGACATTATATAAGACTAAGAAGCTAGGAACCTATATAGAAGGTGGGTGACACACCCATTTCATAATGGGCCCAAACCGCCGGCCCATTATCCAAGCCGCTAGCACCGGTTTTAGCCCCCCATGGGCTGTGCGCAAGAGAGCCAAAGGCCCATTAAAAAGACCCCAAATGCCATCTGAAAATTACCCTTATCTCATCCTAAAAGTAGAGGGTGAGGATAAGCAAATGGAACCCTCCCAAAGGGGGTTCCAAAATGGAAAAGGCCCCCCCTGCCACCTGCTGCGCCAGAAAGGAGGTTTGGGGCTGTTTTGGCCTCTTTCTCTCTAGAAGCTTGGAAAAGGGGCAAGCAAGGGGGAGTTACGTGAAGAGGGCCAAGAAAAAAAGGGGAGAGAAAAAAGGAGTTTTTTTTCTGTCTGAAGAAGGAGGCAACCATCAGAAGCCAGGAGGAGCCCCCCTGCGTTTTCCCTGCTCAACCTCTCCATCCCGTGAGAGCTTGCAAAAGAAAAGAGAGCAAAAAGAATAGAAAAAAGGTAAGAGAAGAAGAGAGAAGAGAGAGGGGGGGGGGTTGGTCTTGTCTTGTCAAAGGGAAGAAGAGAGGAATGAGTGGGTTACGTGAAGCCTCCTTCCTCCATTTGTTCTTTGTGTACTTCCTCTCCATCCCTATCACATTGAATACACTATTTTGTGCATTCCTCCTTTTTTTATGTGAATAGCTTGTCCTTAGCATTTAATGCATGTTTCTCTCCTCTCACTTTGGGTTGTCTAATGGTTTTCTTCCTTTGTAGTGAGGGTTACGGGATGGGATGACCTCTCTATAGAGGTACATCTCTCTCCCCTCTAACACCTCATGTGAGACCAAGAAGCCTCCCATACCTCAATAAATGAGGTCATGGGGGCATGGGACCTCATGCCCCCATTTAATTATGCATAGCATACTAAATCTCCCCCTTCAAAAGACCATATTCCCCATCTTTTGGGCCTGCAAAAAACCAGTTTTCTACTGTTTCAACAGCCCTTCAAGAGCCCCCCATAGTGGTTAATGCATGTCCTTGGTGATGGTCAAGAGAATGAGCAAATAAGCTCATATTCCTTGCCTAATGCCACCTCCAAAAGACCCTTTCAAGGGGATCACCAAGCCTTAGTTCGCCCCTCTCATAGACCCACCCTCATTGCGGTTTTCAGCCATCCCTTGATGTGCATTTCAAGTTAGCACCGAATAGTCTCTAAAGAGTCCCATTCGCTAATCAAGGAGGTGGGCAAATGATGCCTAAATCCCTTTGTTTAGCCCATCTAGCAATGGGTTGCAGTGCCATCTCAATATCCAAATCACCCCGACCATGAGCAAGGGCGTTCTTGGAGAGAGGCGTTGTCACCCTTTGTACAGGTGACTGGCTGCGCCCATCAGCCTGGTTCTGGTTCTGACAGTCCTGTAAGACCAGAGCAGAATAGCTGCGCCGATTCGACGTCCTGGCCATCACGTTGGCCGAAATCACGCGAGCAAAACCTTGCTCTACGTGACACCGGCTGATAAACATTCAAAAGACATAATATTATACCCATCCACATCCTCGATCGGATAATATAATGTTCGTGTCCGCGGGTGGGGTTTGCATGTGATTCATCGTCCCGCAGGTTGTTTGGCCATAACATTGCCCGAATCTCCGTAGCATGCCTGAGGGATCGAGGTCATGGCCGTTAGAGTTACGTCGTTCTGCGCTGTATTCTCTCTCTTTTGGTGCCATCTCCGTTATGGTGGATGAGCATCGTGCTTTCCCCTTTATCACCACGATAAGGGGAAATGCTGTCAATTTTCCGCGCGGAGGTTGAGTTGGCGCAAAACCCTTAAGAGAGGTTATTAGCTTCCAATTGAATTGGTAACGTTGCAAACGAGCGCCGATTCAATGATGTCTATGACTCCAGCAGGGCTGCGCCGACTCAGTCTTTGCTGCCGGGTTGCGCCGATTCACCTTATCTCGTCAGCTGCGCCGATTCGAGGGCGTCTGCAAAGTGCATTGAGCCGTTTTGCTCTGCTGGACGAATAGAACTCCATTTCAAATGCTCAAAGGACCCAAGCGGCAAATTAAAATCTTTAATAATAAAAAAGAATTGTAAAAGCAAATTGACCTCTTTGCAAACAAAAAAATGGAAGAAGAAAGTAAAAGCCCATTCCATGTTGTTAAATGACTAAGTTCAACTCTTTTCAAATGACAAAATCCCCTCGGGTTTTACAAAGGATCAAAGGGTCAAATCAAACCTTCTTTTAAAAGAGCAAAAGACCGTCTCATATTTTGCAAAAGAACAAAGGACCAACTTGAACTATTTTTAAACAAATCAAAAGGTCATCATATGTTTTCCAAAAGAGCAAGAGACCGAATTAGACCCTTCTCTCAAGTAATAAAAGATTGCATCACCATGCACAAAAGAGTCAAACCAAACTTTTCTAAACAAATAAATGATCATCACATGTTTTGCAACAAAAAAAGAATCAAATTGAAATGACTTTCAACAAATGACCAAATTGTGTCCATTTTTAACAAAAAGTAAAAGAGACCACTCTTTTCAAATTTGTCTTTCTCAAATGGATTTAAAAGCCGAATTGAACCTTTTCGTGGTAAGGAGGACCAATAAGTAAATAGACAAAGAGATTGGGTAGCGGTTGAGTGAAGGGTCTAATGGGTTCGATTAGGCGTTTGACTTGCTCCCTAATATTTCAGTTCAATCATGCTTCGCACCCTTTATCGGATGTCCCATTTTAAGGTCACGAGGCTTTCTAATCTGGCGATTAATCAAGGATTTTCCCTCTCAGAGGATGTAATTAACGTCGTTGCGCTCAGGCAACGGCGGGATTTTGGTCCAGGACCCGAACACTCACTTTCGTTTGACGAAGTCAAACGTGCGCACAATAGACCCAAAGCCCTCCGACTCTCAGAGGCAGAACATTTATTGCCACCTCGTGGGGCTTGGCTGGCCGCCCGCGCTGCGCGAATTGCCGATTCATCTCACGTCACTCTTGCTCAAGTGGCGTTCGACGGGATTTGGATTAGCAATACGTGTGCATCCATGAGAAACATGATAAAGCAAAAAAAATACTTTTAAAGAGATCACAGAATGATTTTAAATTTTCCATTTCCACAGCGTGGCACGCCCGGTGGGACAAGCTTCCCTTCATCTTCTCGCCAGAAATAGAAAGCCATGTGGCCTCACAAAATTGACACTGATAATTACTTTGAATTGACTAACAGGTACTGACTGCAATGGCTGGGGTGCGCTTCGGACCGTTGGTCGTCCAAGACCATGCCAGGTATGGCTACCTGGCCGTGCCAACCAGGTTTGGGAGCTTCCCTCCGGTGGTGGAGTTCCCAAATTTTCTCGGGTCGCATTCGTCGACATCTTGCACCCGGAGACCAAGAGGAGCCGAGGCTGGAGCCGATCACCAGGACAAAGCCAAAGAGATCACCAAAGAGCTAGGCTGCCACGTTCATCATGTGGAGCGTGGCCCCACCAACAGGAACAAAGGAAAGAAGGTCGATAGATGTCCTCAACAAGTAACAGAAGCTGAGAACATTGTCACTCGTTGGGCACGAGTATCCGCCTCGGGGAAAAGCGTGCGAATCGGGGATCTAAGGATTCACCTGCAGGCTAAAAAAGATTGAAGCCGTACCTAAACGGGTTACAACCCCAGTGCCCGTAAAGAACTCATTCCAAGCCCTGGCAGGGAAAAGAGAATGGCTAACACCTTTAAGGTAAGATGGCCCCTAAGCCTGTCGAGTTCAACAAGTTTGGAGGCCTAAAAGGACCCAAAAGAACAAAGTGACAGAGGCTGAACCAAGAAAAGAAGAAGCACTAAGAGAGGCGGTTGCTGTGGAAATCCCAACCCGCCAGAGGCCACCTAGAGGCTTCAAAACAAAAGTCCAACAAGGGGGGGCATGCTTATGCCCACTTTCATGACAAGAGAAGGGAGCTGCGACGGTCCTGCCCACATCCCAACTGTTCGGGGGGTCGACCGACGCCTGCTGCTCTGGCCGCACGCCAGTGCCGCCGAGAAAAGATCCATGGGTCACATGACCACATACTCGGTCTCACCACCTCTCCTCTGCAGAGGTCGAGACCACCAGAGCCAGAGAGATCCACAAGCTGAAGCTGAAAGCAGTTCGGGCGAAAATGATGTCCCTTGCAAGCCTGGCCATGAGCAGTCTGAGGGTCCCAAACCCCGAGTATCAGTTTTCAAGAGATTGACCTTCCCTGCCCGGAGGGTTAAAGAGGTCGGCATGGGAACCTCACAATCTTCTCCTGCCACATGGCGGGCATATGGGGCCGATATGGGGCATTGCCGGCTGACGATGAGGAGCTGGCAGAATTGGCAGAGAGGCCTGGTGCCATCACCAGGAGAAGAGCAGCGGCAGCAGCCTGGCGGCCGCGTATGGGCTTGAAGAGGTGCCAACAACACAAAATGACGGCGGTCAGTGCCAATGTGGTCACCGCCTAGGGCAGTGGGGGCAATGATGATATTCCTCCACCGCCACCGCCACCAGAAGCTTCTGGGGGCACTTCGCAACAGATTCCTTTTGCTGCACCCATAGATCCAGCTATCATGGAACTGTTGCAGCAATATCAAGCCGAGATCGCAGATCTCAAGCGCCAGATCAAAGGAAAAGAGACTGAGGGACATGCATCCCGAGCAGTGGAGGGCTCAGGAGAGACTCCCCAAGGGACCGTAGGGTCAATTGAAGCTTCGGCCCAGCATGCTGCTGTGCGAACGGCAAATGAACACAACCACAACAGTCCCCTGTGGCTACGGCTCAACAGCCGCACTCACAGGATCCATACCAACTCTTGCAGCCGCAATTCTTTCGGCAACAGCAACAACAGTCTTGCCTGCTCACATGCCTGAGCAGCAATTTGAAAATCAAGAGCGCCCCCGGTGCCACCAGAGGCTATCATCAATACCCCGAGCAATCAGCCGGCCCACTTCTATCCTCAGCAAGTGGACCCAGCCACTATCATAAGCTCATGGTGGAACAGCTAATTGACATGAAGCTCGCTGAACGGGGAGATGGAGAGCAAATGACTTTTGATGCATACAGGGTACCTTACCCTGCATACCACGCCGTGAAGAAATTGCTCCAGGTGTCACCAAGCCCCAAAGTTTGACAAGTTCAATGGGCGAGGATCTCCAAAAGAACACATTACTCATTACATCAATGTGATGGGAGATTTGGCACCGATGAATCATACTGTTGAAGTTCTTCGGCTCCTCCCTGACAAGCCTGGCGTTCGAATGGTACTCCAGTCTGCCAGCAGGTCCATATCTGATTGGACCGACATGCAAAAGAAATTTAGAGAAAGGTTCTATATTGCTGAGAGGAGGTGACAGTTTCCGAACTCTACGCAACCAAGCAAAAGAGTGATGAGTCTGCGCTGGACTATATCCAAAGGTGGAGGAACCTCAGCATGAATGCAAGCGTCCTCCTCATCAAGAAGATGCAGTTCAGATCTGCAAGCAAAATTTGAAAAGAGAGCTGCTTGAAAGAATGATCGGAGTAGAGATCCGTCATTTGACAGGCTGAACAACATGGTGGCAGAAATAGAGGCCTTTCTGGTCAAGTATCCCACCAACTCGTTCGCCAGTCAAAAGACCAAGCCGGCCGACAAGAAGCCTGTGTGGACCTCAAAACATTTGAAAAGCAAAGAGACGGAGGCGAGGCGGCAGCCGGAACCTCCAGCGGCAAAACTGAACCAAGAGAAAGGTCATCCCTTTCCAAGCAAAATGAGGAAGCCGTACTCCTTCCCTAGGGAAAAGACTAAGGTGCTATTCGATTGGGGGATCAGATAAACAAGATCACCCTCCCAACACCGAAGAGACTAGATCAAGCTGTCAAGAAGGATGACCCCCGGTACTGTCTGTATCACCAGATCCTGGGGTACCCCCTGGAGGACTGCTATGTATTCAAAGACATCGCAGAGTCTCTGATCAAGAAGGGAGAACTGCAGATGGGGGATTACAGGGTTGATCCTCCGCAGCCACATGAGTTTGCCTGCCCGGCAAGCTGGAGCTAACATGATCTCTATATATCAACAGCTACCAGAAGAGATCTCCGAGGCCAGCACGGAGACACCTATAGAATCTTATCCTCGCCCCAAGCAGGGAGCAGGAGGAGTGGCAAAAGGTGCCCACTAGAGCAAAGAAGAAGCCAGAAAAGAAATCAGCTCCAAAAGTACATATCCGGTGTGACACCTCAGCCGCCGGCACCAGTGGTCACCCGGTGTGGCACCCAATAGAGCCCCGATCGCCATTCAGAGGAATCCCGGCAACAGAAGGCGTCAAACGCCTCTCCCATTGTACAGAGGGGCAGCCTTTCACTCGAGCGTCTGCAGGCGCTAATTGATGAATTAGACGAATATGAGCAACCGAACAGATACCCTGTTCAGCTGCAAGAGTTTGTCCCGTGGGAAGAACTCGAGAAGTTGACCCTGGAGGCACCTGCCGAGCAAGAGACCCCTCAACCTCAAGAAGATCTATTCTGGGGGCAAGACCGATGAAGAAAAAGAAGAAGAAGAGAAGATCCAAGAAAAAGGTGGTGACAACCCTCTCATGCAATACTATCTCCTCCCTGCTAAATTTGAGGAGCACTATGAGGAAGAGGAATTCTACCCTTCCCCGAATGATGTCAATCAGGTCGGGGCTTCGGTCAAGAATTCACAACGAGGTCCGGAAGGAAATGGGGACGAGTGCCTCCGGCCAATCAAAATATCGTCTTCCGAGGTGAACCCTCTTATAAGATCCCGGAGCCTGAAGTTCGAAGGGAAATTCCACCTCCTCCGGTTTTACCCAATGAGCAGACTGGGGGCACGGTCCCTGTCCTTTGCTGAGTTTCTGGCAGCAGAAAGAAGACCGGGGCACTCCCCAAACCCCCAGCATTGCAAAAGAAGGCCAATGGTGAGGAAGACCCCCGGTCACCAAACCTCAAGCCAAGAATAGTGAAAATGACAAAGGAAAGTCAAAGCTAGATGATGTCGGGGCGGAAGACCGAATCATCAAGCTACTAAAGAAGATTCCTACACGATTCAGTGTTTAGGAAATCCTCTCATTAAGTGAAGAGACTAGAAAAGCGTTGATCGCAGCCCTGCAGACTCCAGCGCAATATGAGACTTGTCTGGCTGAAGTTCAGGTGGAGGCTGCCGCCATCAACTCGGCGTCAATCACATTCACCCCGGAGGACATGCTCCTCCCTATGGTCACTCACAACAGACCTCTGTACATGAGGGGGCAGTTGAATGGACAACCCCTAGGCAGAATCCTGTGGATCCTGGAGCAGCGGTAAACATCCTGCCGTACAAGATCTACCAGAATATCACTTTAATGTGCACCTAGCCTCAGTGCACGATGTGAGAATAGCCGGGTTCAACCAAAGTTCGAGGTACCTCTGAGTCGTAGAACTCGACTTGATCCTGGGGGACTTCACAACAAAGGCAATTCCATGTGATCAACGCAAGCACATCCTATAAGGCTTTGCTGGGTCGGCCTTGGCTCCATCAAAACAGTAATCCCTTCAACGCTGCACCAGTGCATCAATATGTGAAAGAAGGGGAAGATCAAAGGGTTTTCGCCGACGCCCACCCATTCGAAGTATATGAGTGTCACCTCCTTGATGCTGATCTGTATCAGGGGCGCTCAGAAAGCCAAATCCCCCAGAAGGGCGACAAAAAAGAAAGCATCACTGCTTATGAGTGGTTTCCACCGGAACACTCAGAAACCAAAGCCCCTCAAGGGTAAAGCAATAGAAGTCATCCCTGATGATGAGTGGTTCCCGCCACCACCGCCAGGGACCACTGCTGAGCCCCACACCAACAGAAGAGGTGGAGGTGCAATCGTGTGACGCCCCAGATCGCATGCATGATTCTACTCCACAAATAAACGGAAAAGAGCCAGAATTCATTCTGGTCCCAGAGGGCCTTACCAAGCCAGCCACCGAATAGACTGTCAAATAGTAAGAGCATTGAAGACCATAGTGATAGCTCACCTGGGAGGGTCGCTTCACAGTCTTCTACGCAGCGGAGGAGCAACCAATGAGAAGGGATGATGATTGCAAAATCCCTGAAGAGACTGGAGATCCCTTGGTTCCGATCATAGGACTCCCAGACATGTCCAATACAGTCCCAGGCTGGCCAAAAGTCAACAGATCCCTCTTCGGCAAACGTCTCAGTCAGAGGGAGATGTTCAGAAAGTTATGGTACCCACCGAATATGGACAGAGACCTGTTAAAAATCACCCAGCACCCAGGACTCGGCTTATCACTGGGAGAAAGCTATACCGTTGGCATGATCAGCATACCCAATCAAACAGAAGAAACCCTTCAGGAGTAGTTTATGATGACTACCCGGAAGAAAGAGGCATGGTGGAAATGGCTGCGAGTGCATGCGATAAGGCTCCCCTAGAGGCAGCGGCGTTCCTCGCCTGCACTCCCGCGGAGTCTCTTGCTACCCAAGTACTCCTGACAGCTAGAGAAAATAGACACAATGAAGCAACGCTATCAGGCTCTGCAAGCTCGGAAGAGATAAGAGAGCAGCGGACGATAGCGGATGTTCCCTTAAACCCAAGTCAAAGGGCCCAGCAAACCGAAGAAGCTGAAAAGAATGTACCGACTGCGGCTCAGCAAAAAGAATACCTGGAAATGCTAGGAGCAGAAGCTGATGAAGAAGGCTTCGTAGACCTCCAGCCAGCACCAGAAGAGCTTGAAGATGGCGGCCAAGCCACAGTGGATGAGCTAGTAGAAGTAAACCTTGGCACGGAAAGTGACTACAGGCCAACCTTCCTAAGTGCCCTCATCCCAGAAGAAGAGAAGCAGCAATATATCACGTTGTTAAAAGAGTTCCGGGATTGCTTCGCATGTACTTATAAAGAGATGCCAGGACTCAGCCCCGATGTGGCACAGCACATCCTAGCAATTGACCCAAAAATAGAACCGGTCAAGCAAGCTCCAAGGAGAATGAGGCCGGAATTGATCAACAAAGTGTGTGTTGAAGTGGACAAATTGATAGACGTGGACTTTGTTGAGAAAAACCAGTATACAACCTGGTTGCAAACATCGTCCCTGTCAAAAAGAAGAATGGACAGATCTGGATCTGCGTGGATTTCAGAGATCTGAACAAGGCGTGCCCAAAAGATGATTTTCCTGTGCCAATCACCGAAGTGATGATAGATGCGACCACCGGACATGAAGCCTTGTCATTCATGGACGGATCGTCCGGCTACAACCAGATCTGGATAGCCGAACAAGACCGGGTGCATACTGCTTTTAGGTCACCCAAGGGATCTTCCATTACAAGAGAATGCCCTTCGGCCTCAGAAACGCCGGGGCACCTACCAGAGGGCAATGACAAAAATCTTTGATGAGCTGCTCTATAAAAAGGTGGAGTGCTACATTGACGACCTGGTGGTCAAAACAAGGAAAAGAAATGACCATCTGGCCGATCTCAGAGTCGTCTTGAAAGGCTGAGGCGGTATGAGCTCAAAATGAACCCGATGAAGTGTGCCTTCGGGGTATCCAGCGGCAAGTTTCTGGGCTTCATTGTCCGATACAGGGGAATAGAAATAGACCCTGTCAATCAAGGCAATCCAAGAGCTGCCGCCGCCAAAGAATCTGACCGAGCTCAGGTCATTACAAGGACGGATAGCCTACATTCGTAGGTTCGTCTCAAATTTATCGGGGAGATGTCACCCCTTTCACAATTGATGGGAAAGGACGTTCCTTTCCAATGGAACCAGGAGTGTCAGCACGCCCTGGATCAACTGAAAGTACCTGAACACCCCGCCAGTGTTAGGCGCTCCTGTAAAAGGCCGTCCTCTCATCTTATATATAGCAACTACAGAACACTCCTTGGGAGCTATGCTAGCACAAGAGAATGAGGAAGGGAAAGAGCAGGCACTGTACTACCTCAGTCGAAGGTTAGTGGGGGCAGAAGAGAGATATTCTCCAATTGAGAGAGTATGCCTAGCCTTGGTGTTCGCAGCCAAGAAGATGAGACATTATATGTTGTCACAAGAGGTTAGGTTGATCTCCAGGGCCGACCCCGTCAAATACATACTCTCCCAACCAGCGTTGAAAGGAAGAATAGGCAAATGGGCTGTCATCTTGATGGAATTAACATCAAATATATCCCTCAAAAGGCAATCAAAGGGCAGGCGGTAGTTGACTTCTTTGCAGCTCACCCCGTACCAGAAAATTCTCCGCTCATTACGGAGCTACCAGAGGATGAGACCCTCGAAGTAAACCAATTGCAAACAGCCACCTGGCAACTTTACTTCGATGGAGCATCCAGAATAGAACCGACTGCATATGGTAGGGCCAGAGTCCAGCGGGGCAGGTATTGTCCTGAAGTCGCCTGAAGGAGAAGTCATGCACACCTCCTGCTCAATTAACAAGCCATGCACTAATAACGAGGCTGAATATGAGGCCTTGATTATCGGCTTGCAAGTGGCCCTCTTCATGGATATAAAAGTGTTGCAAGTCTTTGGCGACTCAATGCTGATCGTCAAGCAAGTGCGAGGGGAGTTTGATGTCAAAAAGCCGGAGTTGCTGCCGTACCACCGAAAGGTGAAAAGACTCCTGTCAAAATTCTATCGAATAGAAATAGAGCATGTTGGCAGAAGCAGGAATGCACAAGCTGACGCCCTAGCAAAATTGCCAGCTCTTTGGCGGTGCCACCAAATGAGAAGCTAGAAGTCATTGTCATGAATCGGCGGCAAGTCCCCAGCATGATAGAAGAAGAGTCTGAAATGAAGAGAGCGGCCAAGAAGAAGTATCTGCGGCCGAAGAGATCGTGCAAAAAGACTGGAGAGAGCCCTTGCTGCAATGGTTCGAACACCAGCCAGCGATGCCCTCGCAAAGAGAAGAAAGGATCAAGTTGGTCCGAATAAAGGACTCGTATGAACTAAGAGGCGGAGTTCTGTTCAGAATTATGGACGGACTCCAAGAAAAGATCTTGCTAAGGTGCCTGTCACCTGAAGAGGCCGGGAAGGTCATGAAGAGGTGCACGCCGGATCGCTGGCGCCCATCAGGCCGGCCGAAGATGAAAATAGAAATTAAAAAGCTCGGTTACTATTGGCCAACCATGTTTGAAGACTGTGGCAACTTCGCCAAAACATGTCAAAAATGTCAAGAACATGCGGTCATCCCAAGGAGGCCTCCCATGCATCTGCATCTGACCATTCCAAGTTGGCCGTTTGCACAATGGGAACGGACATCGTGGCCCACTGCCACCTTCTTCATCAGGGTGTAAATACATCCTGGCTATCACCGACTGTTTTTCAAGGTGGGCCAAAGCAGTGGCATTAAGAGAAGTAACAGGGGAGTTGGTGGCGCGCTTTGTTCAGCGCAACTCTTCTTCAGATTCGAGTCCAGACCGGATCATATCAGATAATGGAACACACTTCAAGAATCAGAAGGTGTTCAGAATGACCGCAAAATATAGAATAGACTGGAGGACTTCCACTCCCTACAATCCGCAAGCCAACGGCCTGGCGGAAGCCTTTAACAAAACGTTGTGCACACTTTTGGCCAAAACAGTCAGTGCCAACAAAAGAGATTGGGAGGACCGGATGTATGAAGCCTTATGGGCCTACCGGACCGTCTACAAGACACCAACAGGCTGCTCACCTTTCTCCCTGGTATACGGTTCGGAAGCCGTGGTCCCAGTAGAATTGGAGGTGCCATCTCTCAGGGTGGCCATGCAGCATGGGCTAGCTCCTGAGAATCAAACCAATGTCGAAAGGAGGCTCGAAGAACTCTCTCGATTTGGAAGGGAAAAGATTACGAGCCCAACAGAACATCCAAGTTTACCAGGCCCGCATAGCACGTACCTTCGACAAGCTCGTCAAGGGTCGCGAGTTCAAGAAAGGGGACCTGGTGATGGTCAAGAAAAGAGAAGTCATGGCCGGCAATCCAAGGGAAAGCTGAACGTGAATTGGACTGGGCCATACGTAGTGCAAAGAGTCTATGAAGGCGGCGCCTACGTCCTGGTTGACCATCGGGGTGAAATACAATTCTCACCCCTTAACGGAAGACACCTGAAGTTGTATCATGCATGCCGTCCAGATTTCAATGGCCAGCGTTATGAGCAGCAAAGATCGAACAAGGAATAGACCTGATCGACTTGTTCGATGAATGAAGAGCTTGGCTGCAAAAGAACTGTTGCATTGCAACAGCAGGGAGTTTCTACCCTCAACTCTCCCATAAAAAAAAAAACTAAAACAAAACAACAAAAAATGACAAAGCAATAAGCTCTTAAACCCTCGGGATACTAGTCACCAATGACGAGAGCCAAAAAAAGAAATGCAAAAATGACATGCATTGCATGGCAAAAAAAGAGATAGAAGGCAAGCCATACCGCTAGCCGGATTATGACTCTGAGGCGACGAATGTCCCAACAAAATTTATGAGACCTTCGTGATTTCCACTGATTTCAAGGGGCGGACAATGAAAAGAGTCCCCCATCTACAATTGGCATCATGCCTCTTTGATGACTGCGTGGAGATCGTTCGAGTTTTCCGTGCCTCTCCTTGCATGAAAGATTTTCTAAAAGAAAGGAAATGCATGTTCTCTTGAACATAAAAAGAGACATACATATATAAAAAGAGAATAATAAAGACTTAGACGAGAACTTTGCGCTTTAGCATGCAAACAATTATTATCCAATGGCCTAACCCCTACCGTCTTTTGTGGGCAGGGAACCTGTGCACTTGCAGCCGAAGTCGCGATGAAAGCTGATGACGACGACAATCTAAGAGATTGGCGTCATTCAGACGATCAAGTCCCACCGGCGGTCACGCCAAAGCAGCACGAAGCTACACCAGCAATCGGGTTGCGAAAGGGAAAAGCGTCAACAAGCTCAAGCAGCCGACATTGGTTAAGACGTTGGCAGACTACGCCACCGTCCTCGCCTTATTTAAAAAAAAGAAAAAAAGAAGAGGCTAAAAATAGAGATGCCTCGTCAGACTTGTCCACTGGGCAAGGGCAAAAAGGACTAAAACCGGCTATGGTGAAAACTCGTAAAGGCGCCATGGGCAAAATCGGGTACCCCG